>JAYWIR010000176.1:0-43345 GCA_036172245.1 Raillietiella orientalis
CTTCAAAGTGCATCAAACAAATTCCTCTATCTTTTCTATTTCCAATGTGGTGTTTTCCGTCCAAATCTCCGCACTTGCACCTAAACGACCATGGCCGGTTCCCGATGAATTCGGTCGCAATCCTTAGACATCAAAATGGTTGGAAGCAATCTACTTCCACTTCCTGCATCCAAATACAATCTTCAAAGTGTATGCAAAAAATTCCTTTATCTTTTCTATTTCCAATGTGGTGTTTTCCGTCCAAATCTCCGCACTTGCTCGTAAACGACCATGGCCGCTTCCCGATGAATTCGGTCGGAATCCTGAGACATCAAAATGGTTGGAAGCAATCTACTTCCACTTCCTGCATCCAAATACAATCTTCAAAGTGTATGCAAAAAATTCCTCTATCTTTTCTATTTCCAATGTGGTGTTTTCCGTCCAAATCTCCGCACTTGCTCGTAAACGACCATGGCCGGTTCCCGATGAATTCGGTCGCAATCCTTAGACATCAAAATGGTTGGAAGCAATCTACTTCGTCTTCCAGCATAGAAATTGAATCTTCAAAATGCATCACAGAAATTCCTCTATGTTTTCTATTTCCAATGTGGTGTTTTCCGTCCAAACCTTCGCACTTGCACCAAAACGACCATGGCCGGTTCCCGATGAATTCGGTCGCAATCCTTAGACATCAAAATGGTTGGAAGCAATCTACTTCCACTTCCTGCATCCAAATACAATCTTCAAAGTGTATGCAAAAAATTCCTTTATCTTTTCTATTTCCAATGTGGTGTTTTCCGTCCTAATCTCCGCACTTGCACGTAAACGACCATGGCCGTTTCCCGATGAATTCGGTCGCAATCCTGAGACCTGAAAATGGTTGGAATCAATCTACTTCCACTTCCAGCATAGAAATAGAATGTGCATCAAACAAATTCCTCTATCTTTTCTATTTCCAATGTGGTGTTTTCCGTCCAAATCTCCGCACTTGCACCTAAACGACCATGGCCGGTTCCCGATGAATTCGGTCGCAATCCTTAGACATCAAAATGGTTGGAAGCAATCTACTTCCACTTCCTGCATCCAAATACAATCTTCAAAGTGTATGCAAAAAATTCCTCTATCTTTTCTATTTCCAATGTGGTGTTTTCCGTCCTAATCTCCGCACTTGCACGTAAACGACCATGGCCGCTTCCCGATGAATTCGGTCGGAATCCTGAGACCTGAAAATGGTTGGAATCAATCTACTTCCACTTCCAGCATAGAAATAGAATCTTCAAAGTGCATCAAAAAAATTCCTCTATCTTTTCTATTTCCAATGTGGTGTTTTCCGTCCTAATCTCCGCACTTGCTCCTAAACGACCATGGCCGGTTCCCGATGAATTCGGTCGCAATCCTTAGACATCAAAATGGTTGGAAGCAATCTCCTTCCACTTCCTGCATCCAAATACAATCTTCAAAGTGTATGCAAAAAATTCCTCTATCTTTTCTATTTCCAATGTGGTGTTTTCCGTCCAAATCTCCGCACTTGCTCGTAAACGACCATGGCCGCTTCCCGATGAATTCGGTCGGAATCCTGAGACATCAAAATGGTTGGAATCAATCTACTTCCTCTTCCAGCATAGAAATAGAATCTTCAGAATACAGCAAAAAAATTCCTCTATCTTTTCTATTTCCAATGTGGTGTTTTCCGTCCAAATCTCCGCACTTGCACGTAAACGACCATGGCCGCTTCCCGATGAATTCGGTCGCAATCCTGAGACATCAAAATGGTTGGAATCAATCTGCTTCGTCTTCCAGCATAGAAATTGAATCTTCAAAATGCATCACACGAATTCCTCTATGTTTTCTATTTCCAATGTGGTGTTTGTCCAAATCTCCAAACTTGCATGTAAACGACCATGGCCGCTTCCCGATGAATTCGGTCGCAATCCTGAGACATCAAAATGGTTGGAATCAATCTACTTCCTCTTCCAGCATAGAAATAGAATCTTCAAAATACAGCTAAAAATTCCTCTATCTTTTCTATTTCCAATGTGGTGTTTTCCGTCCAAATCTCCGCACTTGCACGTAAACGACCATGGCCGCTTCCCGATGAATTCGGTCGCAACCCTGAGACCTGAAAATGGTTGGAATCAATCTACTTCCACTTCCAGCATAGAAATAGAATCTTCAAAGTGCATCCAAAAAATTCCTCTATCTTTTCTATTTCCAATGTGGTGTTTTCCGTCCTAATCTCCGCACTTGCACGTAAACGACCATGGCCGCTTCCCGATGAATTCGGTCGCAATCCTGAGACCTGAAAATGGTTGGAATCAATCTACTTCCACTTCCAGCATAGAAATAGAATCTTCAAAGTGCATCAAACAATTCCCTCTATGTTTTCTATTTCCAGTGTGGTGTTTAACGTCCAAATCTCCGCACTTGCACGAAAACGACCATGGCCGGTTCCCGATTAATTCGGTCGCAATCCTGAGACATGAAAATGGTTGGAATCAATCTACTTCCACTTCCAGCATAGAAATAGAATCTTCAAAGTGCATCAAACAATTTCCTCTATCTTTTCTATTTCCAATGTGGTGTTTTCCGTCCAAATCTCCGCACTAGCACCAAAACGACCATGGCCGCTTCCCGATGAATTCGGTCGCAATCCTGAGACGTGAAAATGGTTGGAATCAATCTACTTCCACTTCCAGCATAGAAATCGAATCTACAAAGTGTATCCGAGAAATTCCTCTATCTTTTCTATTTCCAATGTGGTGTTTTCCGTCCAAATCTCCGCACTTGCACCAAAACGACCATGGCCGTTTCCCGATGAATTCGGTCGCAATCCTGAGACATCAAAATGGTTGGAAGCAATCTACTTCCACTTCCTGCATCAAATAGAATCTTCAAAGTGTTTCCTAAAATTCCTCTATTTTTTATTTCCAATGTGGTGTTTTCCGTCCAAATCTCCGCACTTGCACGTAAACGACCATGGCCGCTTCCCGATGAATTCGGTCGCAATCCTGAGACATCAAAATGGTTGGAATCAATCTACTTCCTCTTCCAGCATAGAAATAGAATCTTCAAAGTGCTTCCTAAAAATTCCTCTATCTTTTCTATTTCCAATGTGGTGTTTTCCTTCCAAATCTCCACACTAGCACCAAAACGACCATGGCCGGTTCCCGATGAATTCGGTCGCAATCCTGAGACATGAAAATGGTTGGAAGCAATCTACTTCTACTTCCTACATCCAAATAGAATCTTCGAAGTGGATCAAAAAAATTCTTTTATCTTTTCTATTTCCAATGTGGTGTTTTCCGTCCAAATCTCCGCACTAGCACCAAAACGACCATGGCCGCTTCCCGATGAATTCGGTCGCAATCCTGAGACGTGAAAATGGTTGGAATCAATCTACTTCCACTTCCAGCATAGAAATCGAATCTACAAAGTGTATCCGAAAAATTCCTCTATCTTTTCTATTTCCAATGTGGTGTTTTCCGTCCAAATCTCCGCACTTGCTCGTAAACGACCATGGCCGCTTCCCGATGAATTCGGTCGGAATCCTGAGACATCAAAATGGTTGGAATCAATCTACTTCCTCTTCCAGCATAGAAATAGAATCTTCAAAATGCATGACAGAAATTCCTCTATGTTTTCTATTTCCAATGTGGTGTTTTCCTTCCAAATCTCCACACTAGCACCAAAACGACCATGGTCGGGTCCCGATGAACTCGGTCGCAATCCTGAGACATCAAAATGGTTGGAATCAATCTACTTCCTCTTCCAGCATAGAAATAGAATCTTCAAAATGCATCAAAAAAATTCCTCTATCTTTTCTATTTCCAATGTGGTGTTTTCCTTCCAAATCTCCACACTAGCACCAAAACGACCATGGCCGGTTCCCGATGAATTCGGTCGCAATCCTGAGACATGAAAATGGTTGGAAGCAATCTACTTCTACTTCCTACATCCAAATAGAATCTTCGAAGTGGATCAAAAAAATTCTTTTATCTTTTCTATTTCCAATGTGGTGTTTTCCGTCCAAATCTCCGCACTAGCACCAAAACGACCATGGCCGCTTCCCGATGAATTCGGTCGCAATCCTGAGACGTGAAAATGGTTGGAATCAATCTACTTCCACTTCCAGCATAGAAATCGAATCTACAAAGTGTATCCGAAAAATTCCTCTATCTTTTCTATTTCCAATGTGGTGTTTTCCGTCCAAATCTCCGCACTTGCTCGTAAACGACCATGGCCGCTTCCCGATGAATTCGGTCGGAATCCTGAGACATCAAAATGGTTGGAATCAATCTACTTCCTCTTCCAGCATAGAAATAGAATCTTCAAAATGCATGACAGAAATTCCTCTATGTTTTCTATTTCCAATGTGGTGTTTTCCTTCCAAATCTCCACACTAGCACCAAAACGACCATGGTCGGGTCCCGATGAACTCGGTCGCAATCCTGAGACATCAAAATGGTTGGAATCAATCTACTTCCTCTTCCAGCATAGAAATAGAATCTTCAAAATGCATCAAAAAAATTCCTCTATCTTCTCTATTTCCAATGTGGTGTTTTCCTTCCAAATCTCCACACTAGCACCAAAACGACCATGGCCGGTTCCCGATGAATTCGGTCGCAATCCTGAGACATGAAAATGGTTGGAAGCAATCTACTTCTACTTCCTACATCCAAATAGAATCTTCGAAGTGGATCAAAAAAATTCTTTTATCTTTTCTATTTCCAATGTGGTGTTTTCCGTCCAAATCTCCGCACTAGCACCAAAACGACCATGGCCGCTTCCCGATGAATTCGGTCGCAATCCTGAGACGTGAAAATGGTTGGAATCAATCTACTTCCACTTCCAGCATAGAAATCGAATCTACAAAGTGTATCCGAAAAATTCCTCTATCTTTTCTATTTCCAATGTGGTGTTTTCCGTCCAAATCTCCGCACTTGCTCGTAAACGACCATGGCCGCTTCCCGATGAATTCGGTCGGAATCCTGAGACATCAAAATGGTTGGAATCAATCTACTTCCTCTTCCAGCATAGAAATAGAATCTTCAAAATGCATGACAGAAATTCCTCTATGTTTTCTATTTCCAATGTGGTGTTTTCCTTCCAAATCTCCACACTAGCACCAAAACGACCATGGCCGTTTCCCGATGAATTCGGTCGCAATCCTGAGACATCAAAATGGTTGGAATCAATCTACTTCCTCTTCCAGCATAGAAATTGAATCTTCAAAATGCATCACAGAAATTCCTCTATGTTTTCTATTTCCAATGTGGTGTTTTCCGTCCAAATCTCCGCACTTGCACCAAAACGACCATGGCCGGTTCCCGATGAATTCGGTCGCAATCCTTAGACATCAAAATGGTTGGAAGCAATCTACTTCCACTTCCTGCATCCAAATACAATCTTCAAAGTGTATGCAAAAAATTCCTCTATCTTTTCTATTTCCAATGTGGTGTTTTCCGTCCTAATCTCCGCACTTGCACGTAAACGACCATGGCCGCTTCCCGATGAATTCGGTCGCAATCCTGAGACCTGAAAATGGTTGGAATCAATCTACTTCCACTTCCAGCATAGAAATAGAATCTTCAAAGTGCATCAAACAAATTCCTCTATCTTTTCTATTTCCAATGTGGTGTTTTCCGTCCAAATCTCCGCACTTGCACCTAAACGACCATGGCCGGTTCCCGATGAATTCGGTCGCAATCCTTAGACATCAAAATGGTTGGAAGCAATCTACTTCCACTTCCTGCATCCAAATACAATCTTCAAAGTGTATGCAAAAAATTCCTCTATCTTTTCTATTTCCAATGTGGTGTTTTCCGTCCTAATCTCCGCACTTGCACGTAAACGACCATGGCCGCTTCCCGATGAATTCGGTCGCAATCCTGAGACATCAAAATGGTTGGAATCAATCTACTTCCACTTCCAGCATAGAAATAGAATCTTCAAAGTGCATCAAAAAAATTCCTCTATCTTTTCTATTTCCAATGTGGTGTTTTCCGTCCAAATCTCCGCACTTGCTCCTAAACGACCATGGCCGGTTCCCGATGAATTCGGTCGCAATCCTTAGACATCAAAATGGTTGGAAGCAATCTACTTCCACTTCCAGCATAGAAATAGAATCTTCAAAGTGCATCAAAAAAATTCCTCTATCTTTTCTATTTCCAATGTGGTGTTTTCCGTCCAAATCTCCGCACTTGCACGTAAACGACCATGGCCGCTTCCCGATGAATTCGGTCGCAATCCTGAGACATCAAAATGGTTGGAATCAATCTACTTCCTCTTCCAGCATAGAAATAGAATATTCAGAATATGAAAAAAATTCCTCTATCTTTTCTATTTCCAATGTGGTGTTTTCCGTCCAAATCTCCGCACTTGCACGTAAACGACCATGGCCGCTTCCCGATGAATTCGGTCGCAATCCTGAGACATCAAAATGGTTGGAATCAATCTACTTCGTCTTCCAGCATAGAAATAGAATCTTCAAAATGCATCACACGAATTCCTCTATGTTTTCTATTTCCAATGTGGTGTTTTCCGTCCAAATCTCCGCACTTGCACGTAAACGACCATGGCCGCTTCCCGATGAATTCGGTCGCAATCCTGAGACATCAAAATGGTTGGAATCAATCTACTTCCTCTTCCAGCATAGAAATAGAATCTTCAAAATGCATCTAAAAAATTCCTCTATCTTTTCTATTTCCAATGTGGTGTTTTCCGTCCAAATCTCCGCACTTGCACCTAAACGACCATGGCCGCTTCCCGATGAATTCGGTCGCAATCCTGAGACCTGAAAATGGTTGGAATCAATCTACTTCCACTTCCAGCATAGAAATAGAATCTTCAAAGTGCATCCAAAAAATTCCTCTATCTTTTCTATTTCCAATGTGGTGTTTTCCGTCCAAATCTCCGCACTTGCACGTAAACGACCATGGCCGCTTCCCGATGAATTCGGTCGCAATCCTGAGACATCAAAATGGTTGGAATCAATCTACTTCCACTTCCAGCATAGAAATAGAATCTTCAAAATGCATCAAACAAATTCCTCTATCTTTTCTATTTCCAATGTGGTGTTTTCCGTCCAAATCTCCGCACTTGCACCAAAACGACCATGGCCGGTTCCCGATGAATTCGGTCGCAATCCTGAGACATCAAAATGGTTGGAAGCAATCTACTTCCTCTTCCAGCATAGAAATAGAATCTTTAAAGTGCATCAAAAAAATTCCTTTATCTTTTCTATTTCCAATGTGGTGTTTTCCGTCCAAATCTCCGCACTTGCACCAAAACGACCATGGCCGCTTCCCGATGAATTCGGTCGCAATCCTGAGACATCAAAATGGTTGGAATCAATCTACTTCCTCTTCCAGCATAGAAATTGAATCTTCAAAATGCATCACAGAAATTCCTCTATCTTTTCTATTTCCAATGTGGTGTTTTCCGTCCAAATCTCCGCACTTGCACCAAAACGACCATGGCCGTTTCCCGATGAATTCGGTCGCAATCCTGAGACATCAAAACGGTTGGAAGCAATCTACTTCCACTTCCTGCATCTAAATAGAATCTTCAAAGTGTTTCCTAAAAATTCCTCTATCTTTTCTATTTCCAATGTGGTGTTTTCCGTCCAAATCTCCGCACTTGCACGTAAACGACCATGGCCGCTTCCCGATGAATTCGGTCGGAATCCTGAGACATCAAAATGGTTGGAATCAATCTACTTCCTCTTCCAGCATAGAAATTGAATCTTCAAAATGCATCACAGAAATTCCTCTATCTTTTCTATTTCCAATGTGGTGTTTTCCGTCCAAATCTCCGCACTTGCACGTAAACGACCATGGCCGCTTCCCGATGAATTCGGTCGGAATCCTGAGACATCAAAATGGTTGGAATCAATCTACTTTCTCTTCCAGCATAAAAATAAAATCTTCAAAATGCATCAAAAAAATTCCTCTATCTTTTCTATTTCCAATGTGGTGTTTTCCGTCCAAATCTCCGCACTTGCACCTAAACGACCATGGCCGCTTCCCGATGAATTCGGTCGCAATCCTGAGACCTGAAAATGGTTGGAATCAATCTACTTCCACTTCCAGCATAGAAATAGAATCTTCAAAGTGCATCAAACAAATTCCTCTATCTTTTCTATTTCCAATGTGGTGTTTTCCGTCCAAATCTCCGCACTTGCACCTAAACGACCATGGCCGGTTCCCGATGAATTCGGTCGCAATCCTTAGACATCAAAATGGTTGGAAGCAATCTACTTCCACTTCCTGCATCCAAATACAATCTTCAAAGTGTATGCAAAAAATTCCTCTATCTTTTCTATTTCCAATGTGGTGTTTTCCGTCCAAATCTCCGCACTTGCTCGTAAACGACCATGGCCGCTTCCCGATGAATTCGGTCGGAATCCTGAGACATCAAAATGGTTGGAATCAATCTACTTCCTCTTCCAGCATAGAAATAGAATCTTCAAAATGCATCAAAAAAATTCCTCTATCTTTTCTATTTCCAATGTGGTGTTTTCCGTCCAAATCTCCGCACTTGCACCTAAACGACCATGGCCGGTTCCCGATGAATTCGGTCGCAATCCTGAGACATCAAAATGGTTGGAATCAATCTGCTTCGTCTTCCAGCATAGAAATTGAATCTTCAAAATGCATCACACGAATTCCTCTATGTTTTCTATTTCCAATGTGGTGTTTGCCGTCCAAATCTCCAAACTTGCATGTAAACGACCATGGCCGCTTCCCGATGAATTCGGTCGCAATCCTGAGACATCAAAATGGTTGGAATCAATCTACTTCCTCTTCCAGCATAGAAATAGAATCTTCAAAATACAGCAAAAAAATTCCTCTATCTTTTCTATTTCCAATGTGGTGTTTTCCGTCCAAATCTCCGCACTTGCACGTAAACGACCATGGCCGCTTCCCGATGAATTCGGTCGCAACCCTGAGACCTGAAAATGGTTGGAATCAATCTACTTCCACTTCCAGCATAGAAATAGAATCTTCAGAGTGCATCCAAAAAATTCCTCTATCTTTTCTATTTCCAATGTGGTGTTTTCCGTCCTAATCTCCGCACTTGCACGTAAACGACCATGGCCGCTTCCCGATGAATTCGGTCGCAATCCTGAGACCTGAAAATGGTTGGAATCAATCTACTTCCACTTCCAGCATAGAAATAGAATCTTCAAAGTGCATCAAACAAATTCCTCTATCTTTTCTATTTCCAATGTGGTGTTTTCCGTCCAAATCTCCGCACTTGCACCTAAACGACCATGGCCGGTTCCCGATGAATTCGGTCGCAATCCTGAGACATCAAAATGGTTGGAATCAATCTACTTCCACTTCCAGCATAGAAATAGAATCTTCAAAGTGCATCAAAAAATTCCTCTATCTTTTCTATTTCCAATGTGGTGTTTTCCGTCCAAATCTCCGCACTTGCACCTAAACGACCATGGCCGCTTCCCGATGAATTCGGTCGCAATCCTGAGACATCAAAATGGTTGGAATCAATCTACTTCCTCTTCCAGCATAGAAATAGAATCTTCAAAATGCATCAAAAAAATTCCTCTATCTTTTCTATTTCCAATGTGGTGTTTTCCGTCCAAATCTCCGCACTTGCACCTAAACGACCATGGCCGGTTCCCGATGAATTCGGTCGCAATCCTTAGACATCAAAATGGTTGGAAGCAATCTACTTCCACTTCCTGCATCCAAATACAATCTTCAAAGTGTATGCAAAAAATTCCTCTATCTTTTCTATTTCCAATGTGGTGTTTTCCGTCCTAATCTCCGCACTTGCACGTAAACGACCATGGCCGCTTCCCGATGAATTCGGTCGCAATCCTGAGACCTGAAAATGGTTGGAATCAATCTACTTCCACTTCCAGCATAGAAATAGAATCTTCAAAGTGCATCAAACAAATTCCTCTATCTTTTCTATTTCCAATGTGGTGTTTTCCGTCCAAATCTCCGCACTTGCACCTAAACGACCATGGCCGGTTCCCGATGAATTCGGTCGCAATCCTTAGACATCAAAATGGTTGGAAGCAATCTACTTCCACTTCCTGCATCCAAATACAATCTTCAAAGTGTATGCAAAAAATTCCTCTATCTTTTCTATTTCCAATGTGGTGTTTTCCGTCCAAATCTCCGCACTTGCACGTAAACGACCATGGCCGCTTCCCGATGAATTCGGTCGCAATCCTGAGACATCAAAATGGTTGGAATCAATCTACTTCCACTTCCTGCATCCAATACAATCTTCAAAGTGTATGCAAAAAATTCCTCTATCTTTTCTATTTCCAATGTGGTGTTTTCCGTCCAAATCTCCGCACTTGCTCGTAAACGACCATGGCCGCTTCCCGATGAATTCGGTCGGAATCCTGAGACATCAAAATGGTTGGAATCAATCTACTTTCCAGATAGAATCTTCATGCATCAAAAAAATTCCTCTATCTTTTCTATTTCCAATGTGGTGTTTTCCGTCCAAATCTCCGCACTTGCACCAAAACGACCATGGCCGTTTCCCGATGAATTCGGTCGCAATCCTGAGACATCAAAATGGTTGGAATCAATCTACTTCGTCTTCCAGCATAGAAATTGAATCTTCAAAATGCATCACAGAAATTCCTCTATGTTTTCTATTTCCAATGTGGTGTTTTCCGTCCAAATCTCCGCACTTGCACCAAAACGACCATGGCCGGTTCCCGATGAATTCGGTCGCAATCCTTAGACATCAAAATGGTTGGAAGCAATCTACTTCCACTTCCTGCATCCAAATACAATCTTCAAAGTGTATGCAAAAAATTCCTCTATCTTTTCTATTTCCAATGTGGTGTTTTCCGTCCTAATCTCCGCACTTGCACGTAAACGACCATGGCCGCTTCCCGATGAATTCGGTCGCAATCCTGAGACCTGAAAATGGTTGGAATCAATCTACTTCCACTTCCAGCATAGAAATAGAATCTTCAAAGTGCATCAAAAAAATTCCTCTATCTTTTCTATTTCCAATGTGGTGTTTTCCGTCCAAATCTCCGCACTTGCACCTAAACGACCATGGCCGGTTCCCGATGAATTCGGTCGCAATCCTTAGACATCAAAATGGTTGGAAGCAATCTACTTCCACTTCCTGCATCCAAATACAATCTTCAAAGTGTATGCAAAAAATTCCTCTATCTTTTCTATTTCCAATGTGGTGTTTTCCGTCCAAATCTCCGCACTTGCTCGTAAACGACCATGGCCGCTTCCCGATGAATTCGGTCGGAATCCTGAGACATCAAAATGGTTGGAATCAATCTACTTCCTCTTCCAGCATAGAAATAGAATCTTCAAAATGCATCAAAAAAATTCCTCTATCTTTTCTATTTCCAATGTGGTGTTTTCCGTCCAAATCTCCGCACTTGCACCTAAACGACCATGGCCGGTTCCCGATGAATTCGGTCGTAATCCTTAGACATCAAAATGGTTGGAAGCAATCTACTTCCACTTCCTACATCCAAATAGAATCTTCAAAGTGGATCAAAAAAATTCCTCTATCTTTTCTATTTCCAATGTGGTGTTTTCCGTCCAAATCTCCGCACTTGCACCAAAACGACCATGGCCGTTTCCCGATGAATTCGGTCGCAATCCTGAGACATCAAAATGGTTGGAAGCAATCTACTTCCTCTTCCAGCATAGAAATAGAATCTTCAAAATGCATCAAAGAAATTCCTCTATCTTTTCTATTTCCAATGTGGTGTTTTCCGTCCAAATCTCCGCACTTGCACCTAAACGACCATGGCCGGTTCCCGATGAATTCGGTCGCAATCCTTAGACATCAAAATGGTTGGAAGCAATCTACTTCCACTTCCCTCATCCAAATACAATCTTCAAAGTGTATGCAAAAATTCCTCTATCTTTTCTATTTCCAATGTGGTGTTTTCCGTCCAAATCTCCGCACTTGCACGTAAACGACCATGGCCGCTTCCCGATGAATTCGGTCGCAATCCTGAGACCTGAAAATGGTTGGAATCAATCTACTTCCACTTCCAGCATAGAAATAGAATCTTCAAAGTGCATCAAAAAAATTCCTCTATCTTTTCTATTTCCAATGTGGTGTTTTCCGTCCAAATCTCCGCACTTGCACCTAAACGACCATGGCCGGTTCCCGATGAATTCGGTCGCAATCCTTAGACATCAAAATGGTTGGAAGCAATCTACTTCCACTTCCTGCATCCAAATACAATCTTCAAAGTGTATGCAAAAAATTCCTCTATCTTTTCTATTTCCAATGTGGTGTTTTCCGTCCAAATCTCCGCACTTGCTCGTAAACGACCATGGCCGCTTCCCGATGAATTCGGTCGGAATCCTGAGACATCAAAATGGTTGGAATCAATCTACTTCCTCTTCCAGCATAGAAATAGAATCTTCAAAATGCATCAAAAAATTCCTCTATCTTTTCTATTTCCAATGTGGTGTTTTCCGTCCAAATCTCCGCACTTGCACCTAAACGACCATGGCCGGTTCCCGATGAATTCGGTCGTAATCCTTAGACATCAAAATGGTTGGAAGCAATCTACTTCCACTTCCTACATCCAAATAGAATCTTCAAAGTGGATCAAAAAATTCCTCTATCTTTTCTATTTCCAATGTGGTGTTTTCCGTCCAAATCTCCGCACTTGCACCAAAACGACCATGGCCGTTTCCCGATGAATTCGGTCGCAATCCTGAGACATCAAAATGGTTGGAAGCAATCTACTTCGTCTTCCAGCATAGAAATAGAATCTTCAAAATGCATCACAGAAATTCCTCTATGTTTTCTATTTCCAATGTGGTGTTTTCCGTCCAAATCTCCGCACTTGCACCAAAACGACCATGGCCGGTTCCCGATGAATTCGGTCGCAATCCTTAGACATCAAAATGGTTGGAAGCAATCTACTTCCACTTCCTGCATCCAAATACAATCTTCAAAGTGTATGCAAAATTCCTCTATCTTTTCTATTTCCAATGCCGCCAAATCTCCGCACTTGCACGTAAACGACCATGGCCGCTTCCCGATGAATTCGGTCGCAATCCTGAGACATCAAAATGGTTGGAATCAATCTACTTCCACTTCCAGCATAGAAATAGAATCTTCAAAATGCATCACAAAAATTCCTCTATCTTTTCTATTTCCAATGTGGTGTTTTCCGTCCAAATCTCCGCACTTGCACGTAAACGACCATGGCCGCTTCCCGATGAATTCGGTCGCAATCCTGAGACCTGAAAATGGTTGGAATCAATCTACTTCCACTTCCAGCATAGAAATAGAATCTTCAAAGTGCATCAAACAAATTCCTCTATCTTTTCTATTTCCAATGTGGTGTTTTCCGTCCAAATCTCCGCACTTGCACCTAAACGACCATGGCCGGTTCCCGATGAATTCGGTCGCAATCCTTAGACATCAAAATGGTTGGAAGCAATCTACTTCCACTTCCTGCATCCAAATAGAATCTTCAAAGTGTATGCAAAAAATTCCTCTATCTTTTCTATTTCCAATGTGGTGTTTTCCGTCCAAATCTCCGCACTTGCACCAAAACGACCATGGCCGTTTCCCGATGAATTCGGTCGCAATCCTGAGACATCAAAATGGTTGGAAGCAATCTACTTCCACTTCCAGCATAGAAATTGAATCTTAAAAATGCATGACAGAAATTCCTCTATCTTTTCTATTTCCAATGTGGTGTTTTCCGTCCAAATCTCCGCACTTGCACGTAAACGACCATGGCCGCTTCCCGATGAATTCGGTCGCAATCCTGAGACCTGAAAATGGTTGGAATCAATCTACTTCCACTTCCAGCATAGAAATAGAATCTTCAAAGTGCATCAAACAAATTCCTCTATCTTTTCTATTTCCAATGTGGTGTTTTCCGTCCAAATCTCCGCACTTGCACCTAAACGACCATGGCCGGTTCCCGATGAATTCGGTCGCAATCCTTAGACATCAAAATGGTTGGAAGCAATCTACTTCCACTTCCTGCATCCAAATACAATCTTCAAAGTGTATGCAAAAAATTCCTCTATCTTTTCTATTTCCAATGTGGTGTTTTCCGTCCAAATCTCCGCACTTGCACGTAAACGACCATGGCCGGTTCCCGATGAATTCGGTCGCAATCCTTAGACATCAAAATGGTTGGAAGCAATCTACTTCCACTTCCTGCATCCAAATACAATCTTCAAAGTGTATGCAAAAAATTCCTCTATCTTTTCTATTTCCAATGTGGTGTTTTCCGTCCAAATCTCCGCACTTGCACGTAAACGACCATGGCCGCTTCCCGATGAATTCGGTCGGAATCCTGAGACATCAAAATGGTTGGAATCAATCTACTTCCACTTCCAGCATAGAAATAGAATCTTCAAAGTGGATCAAAAAAATTCCTCTATCTTTTCTATTTCCAATGTGGTGTTTTCCGTCCAAATCTCCGCACTTGCACCTAAACGACCATGGCCGGTTCCCGATGAATTCGGTCGCAATCCTTAGACATCAAAATGGTTGGAAGCAATCTACTTCCACTTCCTGCATCCAAATACAATCTTCAAAGTGTATGCAAAAAATTCCTCTATCTTTTCTATTTCCAATGTGGTGTTTTCCGTCCAAATCTCCGCACTTGCTCGTAAACGACCATGGCCGCTTCCCGATGAATTCGGTCGGAATCCTGAGACATCAAAATGGTTGGAATCAATCTACTTCCTCTTCCAGCATAGAAATAGAATCTTCAAAATGCATCAAAAAAATTCCTCTATCTTTTCTATTTCCAATGTGGTGTTTTCCGTCCAAATCTCCGCACTTGCACCTAAACGACCATGGCCGGTTCCCGATGAATTCGGTCGTAATCCTTAGACATCAAAATGGTTGGAAGCAATCTACTTCCACTTCCTACATCCAAATAGAATCTTCAAAGGGGATCAAAAAAATTCCTCTATCTTTTCTATTTCCAATGTGGTGTTTTCCGTCCAAATCTCCGCACTAGCACCAAAACGACCATGGCCGCTTCCCGATGAATTCGGTCGCAATCCTGAGACATAAAAATGGTTGGAATCAATCTGCTTCGTCTTCCAGCATAAAAATTGAATTTTCAGAGTGTTTCCCAGAAATACCTATATGTTCTCTATTTCCAATGTGGGGTTTTCCGTCCAAATCTCCACACTAGCACCAAAACGACCATGGCCGTTTCCCGATGAATTCGGTCGCAATCCTGAGACATAAAAATGGTTGGAATCAATCTGCTTCGTCTTCCAGCATAGAAATTGAATCTTCAAAATGCATCACAGGAATTCCTCTATGTTTTCTATTTCCAATGTGGTGTTTGCCGTCCAAATCTCCAAACTTGCATATAAACGACCATGGCCGCTTCCCGATGAATTCGGTCGCAATCCTGAGACATCAAAATGGTTGGAATCAATCTACTTCCTCTTCCAGCATAGAAATAGAATCTTCAAAATGCATCAAAGAAATTCCTCTATCTTTTCTATTTCCAATGTGGTGTTTTCCGTCCAAATCTCCGCACTTGCTCGTAAACGACCATGGCCGCTTCCCGATGAATTCGGTCGGAATCCTGAGACATCAAAATGGTTGGAATCAATCTACTTCCTCTTCCAGCATAGAAATAGAATCTTCAAAGTGCTTCCTAAAAATTCCTCTATCTTCTCTATTTCCAATGTGGTGTTTTCCTTCCAAATCTCCACACTAGCACCAAAACGACCATGGTCGGGTCCCGATGAACTCGGTCGCAATCCTGAGACATCAAAATGGTTGGAATCAATCTACTTCGTCTTCCAGCATAGAAATTGAATCTTCAAAATGCATCACAGAAATTCCTCTATGTTTTCTATTTCCAGTGTGGTGTTTTCCGTCCAAATCTCCGCACTTGCACGAAAACGACCATGGCCGGTTCCCGATTAATTCGGTCGCAATCCTGAGACATGAAAATGGTTGGAAGCAATCTACTTCTACTTCCTACATCCAAATAGAATCTTCAAAGTGAATCAAAAAAATTCCTCTATCTTTTCTATTTCCAATGTGGTGTTTTCCGTCCAAATCTCCGCACTAGCACCAAAACGACCATGGCCGCTTCCCGATGAATTCGGTCGCAATCCTGAGACGTGAAAATGGTTGGAATCAATCTACTTCCACTTCCAGCATAGAAATCGAATCTACAAAGTGTATCCGAAAAATTCCTCTATCTTTTCTATTTCCAATGTGGTGTTTTCCGTCCAAATCTCCGCACTTGCACCAAAACGACCATGGCCGTTTCCCGATGAATTCGGTCGCAATCCTGAGACATCAAAATGGTTGGAAGCAATCTACTTCCACTTCCTACATCCAAATAGAATCTTCAAAGTGGATCAAAAAAATTCCTCTATCTTTTGTATTTCCGATGTGGTGTTTTCCGTCCAAATCTCCGCACTTGCACCAAAACGACCATGGCCGCTTCCCGATGAATTCGGTCGCAATCCTGAGACATCAAAATGGTTGGAATCAATCTACTTCGTCTTCCAGCATAGAAATTGAATCTTCAAAATGCATCACAGAAATTCCTCTATCTTTTCTATTTCCAATGTGGTGTTTTCCGTCCAAATCTCCGCACTTGCACCAAAACGACCATGGCCGTTTCCCGATGAATTCGGTCGCAATCCTGAGACATCAAAATGGTTGGAAGCAATCTACTTCCTCTTCCAGCATAGAAATTGAATCTTCAAAATGCATCACAGAAATTACTCTATGTTTTCTATTTCCAATGTGGTGTTTTCCGTCCAAATCTTCGCACTTGCTCCAAAACGACCATGGCCGGTTCCCGATGAATTCGGTCGCAATCCTTAGACATCAAAATGGTTGGAAGCAATCTACTTCTACTTCCTGCATCCAAATACAATCTTCAAAGTGTATGCAAAAAATTCCTCCATCTTTTCTATTTCCAATGTGGTGTTTAGCGTCCTAATCTCCGCACTTGCACGTAAACGACCATGGCCGCTTCCCGATGAATTCGGTCGCAATCCTGAGACCTGAAAATGGTTGGAATCAATCTACTTCCACTACCAGCATAGAAATAGAGTCTTCAAAGTGCATCAAACAAATTCCTCTATCTTTTCTATTTCCAATGTGGTGTTTTCCTTCCAAATCTCCGCACTTGCACCTAAACGAACATGGCCGGTTCCCGATGAATTCGGTCGCAATCCTTAGACATCAAAATGGTTGGAAGCAATCTACTTCCACTTCCTGCATCCAAATACAATTTTCAAAGTGTAGGCTAAAAATTCCTTTATCTTTTCTATTTCCAATGTGGTGTTTTCGGTCCAAATCTCCGCACTTGCTCGTAAACGACCATGGCCGCTTCCCGATGAATTCGGTCGGAATCCTGAGACATCAAAATGGTTGGAATCAATCTACTTCCTCTTCCAGCATAGAAATAGAATCTTCAAAATGCATCACACGAATTCATCTATGTTTTCTATTTCCAATGTGGTGTTTGCCGTCCAAATCTCCAAACTTGCATGTAAACGACCATGGCCGCTTCCCGATGAATTCGGTCGCAATCCTGAGACATAAAAATGGTTGGAATCAATCTACTCCATCTTCCAGCATAGAAATAGAATCTTCAAAATACAGCTAAAAAATTCCTCTATCTTTTCTATTTCCAATGTGGTGTTTTCCGTCCAAATCTCCGCACTTGCACGTAAACGACCATGGCCGCTTCCCGATGAATTCGGTCGCAATCCTGAGACCTGAAAATGGTTGGAATCAATCTACTTCCACTTCCAGCATAGAAATAGAATCTTCAGAGTGCATCAAAAAAATTCCTCTATCTTTTCTATTTCCAATGTGGTGTTTTCCGTCCAAATCTCCGCACTTGCACGTAAACGACCATGGCCGCTTCCCGATGAATTCGGTCGCAATCCTGAGACATGAAAATGGTTGGAATCAATCTACTTCCACTTCCAGCATAGAAATAGAATCTTCAAAGTGCATCAAAAAAATTCCTCTATCTTTTCTATTTCCAATGTGGTGTTTTCCGTCCAAATCTCCGCACTTGCACGAAAACGACCATGGCCGGTTCCCGATTAATTCGGTCGCAATCCTGAGACATGAAAATGGTTGGAAGCAATCTACTTCCACTTCCTACATCCAAATAGAATCTTCAAAGTGGATCAAAAAAATTCCTCTATCTTTTCTATTTCCAATGTGGTGTTTTCCGTCCAAATCTCCGCACTTGCACCAAAACGACCATGGCCGCTTCCCGATGAATTCGGTCGCAATCCTGAGACGTGAAAATGGTTGGAATCAATCTACTTCAACTTCCAGCATAGAAATAGAATCTTCAAAAGGCTTCAAAAAAATTCCTCTATCTTTTCTATTTCCAATGTGGTGTTTTCCGTCCAAATCTCCGCACTTGCACCAAAACGACCATGGCCGTTTCCCGATGAATTCGGTCGCAATCCTGAGACATCAAAACGGTTGGAAGCAATCTACTTCCACTTCCTGCATCCAAATAGAATCTTCAAAGTGTTTCCTAAAAATTCCTCTATCTTTTCTATTTCCAATGTGGTGTTTTCCGTCCAAATCTCCGCACTTGCACGTAAACGACCATGGCCGCTTCCCGATGAATTCGGTCGGAATCCTGAGACATCAAAATGGTTGGAATCAATCTACTTCCTCTTCCAGCATAGAAATTGAATCTTCAAAATGCATCACAGAAATTCCTCTATCTTTTCTATTTCCAATGTGGTGTTTTCCGTCCAAATCTCCGCACTTGCACGTAAACGACCATGGCCGCTTCCCGATGAATTCGGTCGGAATCCTGAGACATCAAAATGGTTGGAATCAATCTACTTCCTCTTCCAGCATAGAAATAGAATCTTCAAAATGCATCAAAAAAATTCCTCTATCTTTTCTATTTCCAATGTGGTGTTTTCCGTCCAAATCTCCGCACTTGCACCTAAACGACCATGGCCGGTTCCCGATGAATTCGGTCGTAATCCTTAGACATCAAAATGGTTGGAAGCAATCTACTTCCACTTCCTACATCCAAATAGAATCTTCAAAGGGGATCAAAAAAATTCCTCTATCTTTTCTATTTCCAATGTGGTGTTTTCCGTACAAATCTCCGCACTTGCACCAAAACGACCATGGCCGTTTCCCGATGAATTCGGTCGCAATCCTGAGACATCAAAATGGTTGGAAGCAATCTACTTCGTCTTCCAGCATAGAAATTGAATCTTCAAAATGCATCACAGAAATTCCTCTATGTTTTCTATTTCCAATGTGGTGTTTTCCGTCCAAATCTTCGCACTTGCACCAAAACGACCATGGCCGGTTCCCGATGAATTCGGTCGCAATCCTTAGACATCAAAATGGTTGGAAGCAATCTACTTCCACTTCCTGCATCCAAATACAATCTTCAAAGTGTATGCAAAAAATTCCTCTATCTTTTCTATTTCCAATGTGGTGTTTTCCGTCCTAATCTCCGCACTTGCACGTAAACGACCATGGCCGCTTCCCGATGAATTCGGTCGCAATCCTGAGACCTCAAAATGGTTGGAATCAATCTGCTTCGTCTTCCAGCATAAAAATTGAATTTTCAGAGTGTTTCCCAGAAATACCTATATGTTCTCTATTTCCAATGTGGGGTTTTCCGTCCAAATCTCCACACTAGCACCAAAACGACCATGGCCGTTTCCCGATGAATTCGGTCGCAATCCTGAGACATAAAAATGGTTGGAATCAATCTGCTTCGTCTTCCAGCATAGAAATTGAATCTTCAAAGTGCATCCAGAAAATTCCTCTATGTTTTCTATTTCCAATGTGGTGTTTTCCGTCCAAATCTCCACACTTGCACCTAAACGACCATGGCCGCTTCCCGATGAATTCGGTCGCAATCCTGAGACATCAAAATGGTTGGAATCAATCTACTTCCTCTTCCAGCATAGAAATAGAATCTTCAAAATGCATCAAAGAAATTCCTCTATCTTTTCTATTTCCAATGTGGTGTTTTCCGTCCAAATCTCCGCACTTGCTCGTAAACGACCATGGCCGCTTCCCGATGAATTCGGTCGGAATCCTGAGACATCAAAATGGTTGGAATCAATCTACTTCCTCTTCCAGCATAGAAATAGAATCTTCAAAGTGCTTCCTAAAAATTCCTCTATCTTCTCTATTTCCAATGTGGTGTTTTCCTTCCAAATCTCCACACTAGCACCAAAACGACCATGGTCGGGTCCCGATGAACTCGGTCGCAATCCTGAGACATCAAAATGGTTGGAATCAATCTACTTCGTCTTCCAGCATAGAAATTGAATCTTCAAAATGCATCACAGAAATTCCTCTATGTTTTCTATTTCCAGTGTGGTGTTTTCCGTCCAAATCTCCGCACTTGCACGAAAACGACCATGGCCGGTTCCCGATTAATTCGGTCGCAATCCTGAGACATGAAAATGGTTGGAAGCAATCTACTTCTACTTCCTACATCCAAATAGAATCTTCAAAGTGAATCAAAAAAATTCCTCTATCTTTTCTATTTCCAATGTGGTGTTTTCCGTCCAAATCTCCGCACTAGCACCAAAACGACCATGGCCGCTTCCCGATGAATTCGGTCGCAATCCTGAGACGTGAAAATGGTTGGAATCAATCTACTTCCACTTCCAGCATAGAAATCGAATCTACAAAGTGTATCCGAAAAATTCCTCTATCTTTTCTATTTCCAATGTGGTGTTTTCCGTCCAAATCTCCGCACTTGCACCAAAACGACCATGGCCGTTTCCCGATGAATTCGGTCGCAATCCTGAGACATCAAAATGGTTGGAAGCAATCTACTTCCACTTCCTACATCCAAATAGAATCTTCAAAGTGGATCAAAAAAATTCCTCTATCTTTTGTATTTCCGATGTGGTGTTTTCCGTCCAAATCTCCACACTAGCACCAAAACGACCATGGTCGGTTCCCGATGAAATCGGTCGCAATGCTGAGACATCAAAATGGTTGTAATCAATATACTTCGTCTTCCAGCATAGAAATTGAATCTTCAAAATGCATCACAGAAATTCCTCTATCTTTTCTATTTATAATGTGGTGTTTTCCGTACAAATCTCCGCACTTGCACCAAAACGACCATGGCCGTTTCCCGATGAATTCGGTCGCAATCCTGAGACATCAAAATGGTTGGAAGCAATCTACTTCCTCTTCCAGCATAGAAATTGAATCTTCAAAATGCATCACAGAAATTCCTCTATGTTTTCTATTTCCAATGTGGTGTTTTCCGTCCAAATCTTCGCACTTGCACCAAAACGACCATGGCCGGTTCCCGATGAATTCGGTCGCAATCCTTAGACATCAAAATGGTTGGAAGCAATCTACTTCCACTTCCTGCATCCAAATACAATCTTCAAAGTGTATGCAAAAAATTCCTCTATCTTTTCTATTTCCAATGTGGTGTTTTCCGTCCTAATCTCCGCACTTGCACGTAAACGACCATGGCCGCTTCCCGATGAATTCGGTCGCAATCCTGAGACCTGAAAATGGTTGGAATCAATCTACTTCCACTTCCAGCATAGAAATAGAATCTTCAAAGTGCATCAAACAAATTCCTCTATCTTTTCTATTTCCAATGTGGTGTTTTCCGTCCAAATCTCCGCACTTGCACCTAAACGACCATGGCCGGTTCCCGATGAATTCGGTCGCAATCCTTAGACATCAAAATGGTTGGAAGCAATCTACTTCCACTTCCTGCATCCAAATACAATCTTCAAAGTGTAGGCAAAAAATTCCTCTATCTTTTCTATTTCCAATGTGGTGTTTTCCGTCCAAATCTCCGCACTTGCTCGTAAACGACCATGGCCGCTTCCCGATGAATTCGGTCGGAATCCTGAGACATCAAAATGGTTGGAATCAATCTACTTCCTCTTCCAGCATAGAAATAGAATCTTCAAAATGCATCACACGAATTCCTCTATGTTTTCTATTTCCAATGTGGTGTTTGCCGTCCAAATCTCCAAACTTGCATGTAAACGACCATGGCCGCTTCCCGATGAATTCGGTCGCAATCCTGAGACATCAAAATGGTTGGAATCAATCTACTCCCTCTTCCAGCATAGAAATAGAATCTTCAAAATACAGCAAAAAAATTCCTCTATCTTTTCTATTTCCAATGTGGTGTTTTCCGTCCAAATCTCCGCACTTGCACGTAAACGACCATGGCCGCTTCCCGATGAATTCGGTCGCAACCCTGAGACCTGAAAATGGTTGGAATCAATCTACTTCCACTTCCAGCATAGAAATAGAATCTTCAGAGTGCATCCAAAAAATTCCTCTATCTTTTCTATTTCCAATGTGGTGTTTTCCGTCCTAATCTCCGCACTTGCACGTAAACGACCATGGCCGCTTCCCGATGAATTCGGTCGCAATCCTGAGACCTGAAAATGGTTGGAATCAATCTACTTCCACTTCCAGCATAGAAATAGAATCTTCAAAGTGCATCAAAAAAATTCCTCTATCTTTTCTATTTCCAGTGTGGTGTTTAACGTCCAAATCTCCGCACTTGCACGAAAACGACCATGGCCGGTTCCCGATTAATTCGGTCGCAATCCTGAGACATGAAAATGGTTGGAAGCAATCTACTTCTACTTCCTACATCCAAATAGAATCTTCAAAGTGGATCAAAAAAATTCCTCTATCTTTTCTATTTCCAATGTGGTGTTTTCCGTCCAAATCTCCGCACTAGCACCAAAACGAACATGGCCGCTTCCCGATGAATTCGGTCGCAATCCTGAGACGTGAAAATGGTTGGAATCAATCTACTTCCACTTCCAGCATAGAAATCGAATCTACAAAGTGTATCCGAAAAATTCCTCTATCTTTTCTATTTCCAATGTGGTGTTTTCCGTCCAAATCTCCGCACTTGCACCAAAACGACCATGGCCGTTTCCCGATGAATTCGGTCGCAATCCTGAGACATCAAAACGGTGGGAAGCAATCTACTTCCACTTTCTGCATCTAAATAGAATCTTCAAAGTGTTTCCTAAAAATTCCTCTATCTTTTCTATTTCCAATGTGGTGTTTTCCGTCCAAATCTCCGCACTTGCACGTAAACGACCATGGCCGCTTCCCGATGAATTCGGTCGGAATCCTGAGACATCAAAATGGTTGGAATCAATCTACTTCCTCTTCCAGCATAGAAATTGAATCTTCAAAATGCATCACAGAAATTCCTCTATCTTCTCTATTTCCAATGTGGTGTTTTCCGTCCAAATCTCCGCACTTGCACGTAAACGACCATAACCGCTTCCCGATGAATTCGGTCGGAATCCTGAGACATCAAAATGGTTGGAATCAATCTACTTTCTCTTCCAGCATAAAAATAAAATCTTCAAAATGCATCAAAAAAATTCCTCTTTCTTTTCTATTTCCAATGTGGTGTTTTCCGTCCAAATCTCCGCACTTGCACCTAAACGACTATGGCCGGTTACCGATGAATTCGGTCGTAATCCTTAGACATCAAAATGGTTGGAAGCAATCTACTTCCACTTCCTACATCCAAATAGAATCTTCTCAGGGAATCAAAAAAATTCCTCTATCTTTTCTATTTCCAATGTGGTGTTTTCCGTACAAATCTCCGCACTTGCACCAAAACGACCATGGCCTTTTCCCGATGAATTCGGTCGCAATCCTGAGACATCAAAATGGTTGGAAGCAATCTACTTCGTCTTTCAGCATAGAAATTGAATCTTCAAAATGCATCACAGAAATTCCTCTATGTTTTCTGTTTCCAATGTGGTGTTTTCCGTCCAAATCTTCGCACTTGCACCAAAACGACCATGGCCGGTTCCCGATGAATTCGGTCGCAATCCTTAGACATCAAAATGGTTGGAAGCAATCTACTTCCACTTCCTGCATCCAAATACAATCTTCAAAGTGTATGCAAAAATTCCTCTATCTTTTCTATTTCCAATGTGGTGTTTTCCGTCCTAATCTCCGCACTTGCACGTAAACGACCATGGCCGCTTCCCGATGAATTCGGTCGCAATCCTGAGACCTCAAAATGGTTGGAATCAATCTACTTCCACTTCCAGCATAGAAATAGAATCTTCAAAGTGCATCAAACAAATTCCTCTATCTTTTCTATTTCCAATGTGGTGTTTTCCGTCCAAATCTCCGCACTTGCACCTAAACGACCATGGCCGGTTCCCGATGAATTCGGTCGCAATCCTTAGACATCAAAATGGTTGGAAGCAATCTACTTCCACTTCCTGCATCCAAATACAATCTTCAAAGTGTATGCAAAAAATTCCTCTATCTTTTCTATTTCCAATGTGGTGTTTGCCGTCCAAATCTCCAAACTTGCATATAAACGACCATGGCCGCTTCCCGATGAATTCGGTCGGAATCCTGAGACATCAAAATGGTTGGAATCAATCTACTTCCTCTTCCAGCATAGAAATAGAATCTTCAAAATGCATCAAAAAAATTCCTCTATCTTTTCTATTTCCAATGTGGTGTTTTCCGTCCAAATCTCCACACTTGCACCTAAACGACCATGGCCGGTTCCCGATGAATTCGGTCGCAATCCTGAGACATAAAAATGGTTGGAATCAATCTGCTTCGTCTTCCAGCATAGAAATTGAATCTTCAAAATGCATCACAGGAATTCCTCTATGTTTTCTATTTCCAATGTGGTGTTTGCCGTCCAAATCTCCAAACTTGCATGTAAACGACCATGGCCGCTTCCCGATGAATTCGGTCGCAATCCTGAGACATCAAAATGGTTGGAATCAATCTACTCCCTCTTCCAGCATAGAAATAGAATCTTCAAAATACAGCAAAAAAATTCCTCTATCTTTTCTATTTCCAATGTGGTGTTTTCCGTCCAAATCTCCGCACTTGCACGTAAACGACCATGGCCGCTTCCCGATGAATTCGGTCGCAACCCTGAGACCTGAAAATGGTTGGAATCAATCTACTTCCACTTCCAGCATAGAAATAGAATCTTCAGAGTGCATCCAAAAAATTCCTCTATCTTTTCTATTTCCAATGTGGTGTTTTCCGTCCTAATCTCCGCACTTGCACGTAAACGACCATGGCCGCTTCCCGATGAATTCGGTCGCAATCCTGAGACCTGAAAATGGTTGGAATCAATCTACTTCCACTTCCAGCATAGAAATAGAATCTTCAAAGTGCATCAAACAAATTCCTCTATCTTTTCTATTTCCAATGTGGTGTTTTCCGTCCAAATCTCCGCACTTGCACCTAAACGACCATGGCCGGTTCCCGATGAATTCGGTCGCAATCCTGAGACATCAAAATGGTTGGAAGCAATCTACTTCCACTTCCTACATCCAAATAGAATCTTCAAAGGGGATCAAAAAAATTCCTTTATCTTTTCTATTTCCAATGTGGTGTTTTCCGTCCAAATCTCCGCACTAGCACCAAAACGACCATGGCCGCTTCCCGATGAATTCGGTCGCAATCCTGAGACATAAAAATGGTTGGAATCAATCTCCTTCGTCTTCCAGCATAGAAATTGAATCTTCAGAGTGTTTCCTAAAAATACCTCTATCTTCTCTATTTCCAATGTGGTGTTTTCCGTCCAAATCTCCACACTAGCACCAAAACGACCATGGCCGTTTCCCGATGAATTCGGTCGCAATCCTGAGACATAAAAATGGTTGGAATCAATCTGCTTCGTCTAACAGCATAGAAATTGAATCTTCAAAATGCATCACAGGAATTCCTCTATGTTTTCTATTTCCAATGTGGTGTTTTCCGTCCAAATCTCCGCACTTGCTCGTAAACGACGATGGCCGCTTCCCGATGAATTCGGTCGGAATCCTGAGACATCAAAATGGTTGGAATCAATCTACTTCCTCTCCCAGCATAGAAATAGAATCTTCAGAATGCATCAAAAAAATTCCTCTATCTTTTCTATTTCCAATGTGGTGTTTTCCGTCCAAATCTCCGCACTTGCACCTAAACGACCATGGCCGGTTCCCGATGAATTCGGTCGTAATCCTTAGACATCAAAATGGTTGGAAGCAATCTACTTCCACTTCCTACATCCAAATAGAATCTTCAAAGGGGATCAAAAAAATTCCTCTATCTTTTCTATTTCCAATGTGGTGTTTTCCGTCCAAATCTCCGCACTTGCACGTAAACGACCATGGCCGCTTCCCGATGAATTCGGTCGCAATCCTGAGACATCAAAATGGTTGGAATCAATCTACTTCCTCTTCCAGCATAGAAATAGAATCTTCAAAGTGCATCCAAAAAATTCCTCTATCTTTTCTATTTCCAATGTGGTGTTTTCCGTCCAAATCTCCGCACTTGCACCAAAACGACCATGGCCGGTTCCCGATGAATTCGGTCGCAATCCTGAGACATCAAAATGGTTGGAATCAATCTACTTCCACTTCCTGCATAGAAATAGAATCTTCAAAGTGCATCAAAAAAATTCCTCTATCTTTTCTATTTCCAATGTGGTGTTTTCCGTCCAAATCTCCGCACTTGCACCAAAACGACCATGGCCGTTTCCCGATGAATTCGGTCGCAATCCTGAGACATCAAAACGGTTGGAAGCAATCTACTTCCACTTACTACATCCAAATAGAATCTTCAAAGGGGATCAAAAAAATTCCTTTATCTTTTCTATTTCCAATGTGGTGTTTTCCGTCCAAATCTCCGCACTAGCACCAAAACGACCATGGCCGCTTCCCGATGAATTCGGTCGCAATCCTGAGACATAAAAATGGTTGGAATCAATCTCCTTCGTCTTCCAGCATAGAAATTGAATCTTCAGAGTGTTTCCTAAAAATACCTCTATCTTCTCTATTTCCAATGTGGTGTTTTCCGTCCAAATCTCCACACTAGCACCAAAACGACCATGGCCGTTTCCCGATGAATTCGGTCGCAATCCTGAGACATAAAAATGGTTGGAATCAATCTGCTTCGTCTAACAGCATAGAAATTGAATCTTCAAAATGCATCACAGGAATTCCTCTATGTTTTCTATTTCCAATGTGGTGTTTTCCGTCCAAATCTCCGCACTTGCTCGTAAACGACGATGGCCGCTTCCCGATGAATTCGGTCGGAATCCTGAGACATCAAAATGGTTGGAATCAATCTACTTCCTCTCCCAGCATAGAAATAGAATCTTCAGAATGCATCAAAAAAATTCCTCTATCTTTTCTATTTCCAATGTGGTGTTTTCCGTCCAAATCTCCGCACTTGCACCTAAACGACCATGGCCGGTTCCCGATGAATTCGGTCGTAATCCTTAGACATCAAAATGGTTGGAAGCAATCTACTTCCACTTCCTACATCCAAATAGAATCTTCAAAGGGGATCAAAAAAATTCCTCTATCTTTTCTATTTCCAATGTGGTGTTTTCCGTACAAATCTCCGCACTTGCACCAAA
This sequence comes from Raillietiella orientalis, assembly GCA_036172245.1. Taxonomy (NCBI): domain Eukaryota; kingdom Metazoa; phylum Arthropoda; class Ichthyostraca; order Raillietiellida; family Raillietiellidae; genus Raillietiella; species Raillietiella orientalis. The sequence goes on from JAYWIR010000176.1 coordinate 27,395, forward strand.
ACGACCATGGCCGCTTCCCGATGAATTCGGTCGGAATCCTGAGACATCAAAATGGTTGGAATCAATCTACTTCCTCTCCCAGCATAGAAATTGAATCTTCAAAATGCATCACAGAAATTCCTCTATGTTTTCTATTTCCAATGTGGTGTTTTCCGTCCAAATCTCCGCACTTGCACCAAAACGACCATGGCCGGTTCCCGATGAATTCGGTCGCAATCCTTAGACATCAAAATGGTTGGAAGCAATCTACTTCCACTCCCTGCATCCAAATACAATCTTCAAAGTGTTTGCAAAAAATTCCTTTATCTTTTCTATTTCCAATGTGGTGTTCTCCGTCCTAATCTCCGCACTTGCACGTAAACGACCATGGCCGCTTCCCGATGAATTCGGTCGCAATCCTGAGACCTGAAAATGGTTGGAATCAATCTACTTCCACTTCCAGCATAAAAATAGAATCTTCAAAGTGCATCAAACAAATTCCTCTATCTTTTCTATTTCCAATGTGGTGTTTTCCGTCCAAATCTCCGCACTTGCACCTAAACGACCATGGCCGGTTCCCGATGAATTCGGTCGCAATCCTTAGACATCAAAATGGTTGGAAGCAATCTACTTCCACTTCCTGCATCCAAATACAATCTTCAAAGTGTATGCAAAAAATTCCTCTATCTTTTCTATTTCCAATGTGGTGTTTTCCGTCCAAATCTCCGCACTTGCTCGTAAACGACCATGGCCGCTTCCCGATGAATTCGGTCGGAATCCTGAGACATCAAAATGGTTGGAATCAATCTACTTCCTCTTCCAGCATAGAAATTGAATCTTCAAAATGCATCACAGAAATTCCTCTATCTTTTCTATTTCCAATGTGGTGTTTTCCGTCCAAATCTCCGCACTTGCACGTAAACGACCATGGCCGCTTCCCGATGAATTCGGTCGGAATCCTGAGACATCAAAATGGTTGGAATCAATCTACTTCCTCTTCCAGCATAGAAATTGAATCTTCAAAATGCATCACAGAAATTCCTCTATCTTTTGTATTTCCAATGTGGTGTTTTCCGTCCAAATCTCCGCACTTGCACGTAAACGACCATGGCCGCTTCCCGATGAATTCGGTCGCAACCCTGAGACCTGAAAATGGTTGGAATCAATCTACTTCCACTTCCAGCATAGAAATAGAATCTTCAAAGTGCATCAGACAAATTCCTCTATCTTTTCTATTTCCAATGTGGTGTTTTCCGTCCAAATCTCCGCACTTGCACCTAAACGACCATGGCCGGTTCCCGATGAGTTCGGTCGCAATCCTTAGACATCAAAATGGTTGGAAGCAATCTACTTCCACTTCCTGCATCCAAATACAATCTTCAAAGTGTATGCAAAAAATTCCTTTATCTTTTCTATTTCCAATGTGGTGTTTTCCGTCCAAATCTCCGCACTTGCTCGTAAACGACCATGGCCGCTTCCCGATGAATTCGGTCGCAATCCTGAGACATCAAAAAGGTTGGAATCAATCTACTTCCTCTTCCAGCATAGAAATAGAATCTTCAAAATGCATCAAAAAAATTCCTCTATCTTTTCTATTTCCAATGTGGTGTTTTCCGTCCAAATCTCCGCACTTTCACCTAAACGACCATGGCCGGTTCCCGATGAATTCGGTCGTAATCCTTAGACATCAAAATGGTTGGAAGCAATCTACTTCCACTTCCTACATCCAAATAGAATCTGCAAAGGGGATCAAAAAAATTCCTTTATCTTTTCTATTTCCAATGTAATGTTTTCCGTCCAAATCTCCGCACTTGCACCAAAACGACCATGGCCGTTTCCCGATGAATTCGGTCGCAATCCTGAGACATCAAAATGGTTGGAAGCAATCTACTTTCACTTCCTGCATCCAAATAAAATCTCCAAAGTGCTTCCGTAAAATTCCTCTATCTTCTCTATTTCCAATGTGGTGTTTTCCGTCCAAATCTCCGCACTAGCACCAAAACGACCATGGCCGCTTCCCGATGAATTCGGTCGCAATCCTGAGACATGAAAATGGTTGGAATCAATCTGCTTCGTCTTCCAGCATAGAAATTGAATCTTCAGAGTGTTTCCTAAAAATACCTCTATCTTCTCTATTTCCAATGTGGTGTTTTCCGTCCAAATCTCCACACTAGCACCAAAACGACCATGGCCGTTTCCCGATGAATTCGGTCGCAATCCTGAGACATAAAAATGGTTGGAATCAATCTGCTTCGTCTTTTAGCATAGAAATTGAATCTTCAAAATGCAACACAGGAATTCCTCTATGTTTTCTATTTCCAATGTGGTGTTTTCCGTCCAAATCTCCGCACTTGCTCGTAAACGACCATGGCCGCTTCCCGATGAATTCGGTCGGAATCCTGAGACATCAAAATGGTTGGAATCAATCTACTTCTACTTCCTACATCCAAATAGAATCTTCAAAGTGGATCAAAAAAATTCCTCTATCTTTTCTATTTCCAATGTGGTGTTTTCCGTCCAAATCTCCGCACTAGCACGAAAACGACCATGGCCGCTTTCCGATGAATTCGGTCGCAATCCTGAGACGTGAAAATGGTTGGAATCAATCTACTTCCACTTCCAGCATAGAAATCGAATCTACAAAGTGTATCCGAAAAATTCCTCTATCTTTTCTATTTCCAATGTGGTGTTTTCCGTCCAAATCTCCGCACTTGCACCAAAACGACCATGGCCGTTTCCCGATGAATTCGGTCGCAATCCTGAGACATCAAAATGGTTGGAAGCAATCTACTTCCACTTCCTACATCCAAATAGAATCTTCAAAGTGGATCAAAAAAATTCCTCTATCTTTTGTATTTCCGATGTGGTGTTTTCCGTCCAAATCTCCGCACTTGCACCAAAACGACCATGGCCGTTTCCCGATGAATTCGGTCGCAATCCTGAGACATCAAAACGGTTGGAAGCAATCTACTTTCACTTTCTGCATCCAAATAGAATCTTCAAAGTGTTTCCTAAAAATTCCTCTATCTTCTCTATTTCCAATGTGGTGTTTTCCGTCCAAATCTCCACACTAGCACCAAAACGACCATGGTCGGTTCCCGATGAAATCGGTCGCAATGCTGAGACATCAAGATGGTTGGAATCAATCTACTTCGTCTTCCAGCATAGAAATTGAATCTTCAAAATGCATCACAGAAATTCCTCTATCTTTTCTATTTCCAATGTGGTGTTTTCCGTCCAAATCTCCGCACTTGCACGTAAACGACCATGGCCGCTTCCCGATGAATTCGGTCGGAATCCTGAGACATCAAAATGGTTGGAATCAATCTACTTCCTCTTCCAGCATAGAAATTGAATCTTCAAATGCATCACAGAAATTCCTCTATCTTTTGTATTTCCAATGTGGTGTTTTCCGTCCAAATCTCCGCACTTGCACGTAAACGACCATGGCCGCTTCCCGATGAATTCGGTCGCAACCCTGAGACCTGAAAATGGTTGGAATCAATCTACTTCCACTTCCAGCATAGAAATAGAATCTTCAAAGTGCATCAAACAAATTCCTCTATCTTTTCTATTTCCAATGTGGTGTTTTCCGTCCAAATCTCCGCACTTGCACCTAAACGACCATGGCCGGTTCCCGATGAATTCGGTCGCAATCCTTAGACATCAAAATGGTTGGAAGCAATCTACTTCCACTTCCTGCATCCAAATACAATCTTCAAAGTGTATGCAAAAAATTCCTCTATCTTTTCTATTTCCAATGTGGTGTTTTCCGTCCAAATCTCCGCACTTGCTCGTAAACGACCATGGCCGCTTCCCGATGAATTCGGTCGCAATCCTGAGACATCAAAAAGGTTGGAATCAATCTACTTCCTCTTCCAGCATAGAAATAGAATCTTCAAAATGCATCAAAAAAATTCCTCTATCTTTTCTATTTCCAATGTGGTGTTTTCCGTCCAAATCTCCGCACTTGCACCTAAACGACCATGGCCGGTTCCCGATGAATTCGGTCGTAATCCTTAGACATCAAAATGGTTGGAAGCAATCTACTTCCACTTCCTACATCCAAATAGAATCTGCAAAGGGGATCAAAAAAATTCCTTTATCTTTTCTATTTCCAATGTAATGTTTTCCGTCCAAATCTCCGCACTTGCACCAAAACGACCATGGCCGTTTCCCGATGAATTCGGTCGCAATCCTGAGACATCAAAATGGTTGGAAGCAATCTACTTTCACTTCCTGCATCCAAATAAAATCTCCAAAGTGCTTCCGTAAAATTCCTCTATCTTTTCTATTTCCAATGTGGTGTTTTCCGTCCAAATCTCCGCACTAGCACCAAAACGACCATGGCCGCTTCCCGATGAATTCGGTCGCAATCCTGAGACATGAAAATGGTTGGAATCAATCTGCTTCGTCTTCCAGCATAGAAATTGAATCTTCAGAGTGTTTCCTAAAAATACCTCTATCTTCTCTATTTCCAATGTGGTGTTTTCCGTCCAAATCTCCACACTAGCACCAAAACGACCATGGCCGTTTCCCGATGAATTCGGTCGCAATCCTGAGACATAAAAATGGTTGGAATCAATCTGCTTCGTCTTCCAGCATAGAAATTGAATCTTCAAAATGCAACACAGGAATTCCTCTATGTTTTCTATTTCCAATGTGGTGTTTTCCGTCCAAATCTCCGCACTTGCTCGTAAACGACCATGGCCGCTTCCCGATGAATTCGGTCGGAATCCTGAGACATCAAAATGGTTGGAATCAATCTACTTCCTCTTCCAGCATAGAAATAGAATCTTCAAAGTGCTTCCTAAAAATTCCTCTATCTTCTCTATTTCCAATGTGGTGTTTTCCTTCCAAATCTCCACACTAGCACCAAAACGACCATGGTCGGGTCCCGATGAACTCGGTCGCAATCCTGAGACATCAAAATGGTTGGAATCAATCTACTTCGTCTTCCAGCATAGAAATTGAATCTTCAAAATGCATCACAGAAATTCCTCTATGTTTTCTATTTCCAGTGTGGTGTTTTCCGTCCAAATCTCCGCACTTGCACGAAAACGACCATGGCCGGTTCCCGATGAATTCGGTCGCAATCCTGAGACATGAAAATGGTTGGAAGCAATCTACTTCCACTTCCTACATCCAAATAGAATCTTCAAAGTGGATCAAAAAAATTCCTCTATCTTTTCTATTTCCAATGTGGTGTTTTCCGTCCAAATCTCCGCACTAGCACCAAAACGACCATGGCCGCTTCCCGATGAATTCGGTCGCAATCCTGAGACGTGAAAATGGTTGGAATCAATCTACTTCCACTTCCAGCATAGAAATCGAATCTACAAAGTGTATCCGAAAAATTCCTCTATCTTTTCTATTTCCAATGTGGTGTTTTCCGTCCAAATCTCCGCACTTGCACGTAAACGACCATGGCCGCTTCCCGATGAATTCGGTCGCAACCCTGAGACCTGAAAATGGTTGGAATCAATCTACTTCCACTTCCAGCATAGAAATAGAATCTTCAGAGTGCATCCAAAATTCCTCTATCTTTTCTATTTCCAATGTGGTGTTTTCCGTCCAAATCTCCGCACTTGCACGTAAACGACCATGGCCGCTTCCCGATGAATTCGGTCGGAATCCTGAGACATCAAAATGGTTGGAATCAATCTACTTCCTCTTCCAGCATAGAAATAGAATCTTCAAAATGCATCAAACAAATTCCTCTATCTTTTCTATTTCCAATGTGGTGTTTTCCGTCCAAATCTCCGCACTTGCACCTAAACGACCATGGCCGGTTCCCGATGAATTCGGTCGTAATCCTTAGACATCAAAATGGTTGGAAGCAATCTACTTCCACTTCCTACATCCAAATAGAATCTTCAAAGGGGATCAAAAAAATTCCTCTATCTTTTCTATTTCCAATGTGGTGTTTTCCGTACAAATCTCCGCACTTGCACCAAAACGACCATGGCCGTTTCCGATGAATTCGGTCGCAATCCTGAGACATCAAAATGGTTGGAAGCAATCTACTTCGTCTTCCAGCATAGAAATTGAATCTTCAAAATGCATCACAGAAATTCCTCTATGTTTTCTATTTCCAATGTGGTGTTTTCCGTCCAAATCTCCGCACTTGCACCAAAACGACCATGGCCGGTTCCCGATGAATTCGGTCGCAATCCTTAGACATCAAAATGGTTGGAAGCAATCTACTTCCACTTCCTGCATCCAAATACAATCTTCAAAGTGTTTGCAAAAAATTCCTCTATCTTTTCTATTTCCAATGTGGTGTTTTCCGTCCAAATCTCCGCACTTGCACGTAAACGACCATGGCCGCTTCCCGATGAATTCGGTCGCAATCCTGAGACATCAAAATGGTTGGAATCAATCTACTTCCACTTCCAGCATAGAAATAGAATCTTCAAAGTGCATCAAAAAAATTCCTCTATCTTTTCTATTTCCAATGTGGTGTTTTCCGTCCAAATCTCCGCACTTGCACGTAAACGACCATGGCCGCTTCCCGATGAATTCGGTCGCAATCCTGAGACATGAAAATGGTTGGAATCAATCTACTTCCACTTCCAGCATAGAAATAGAATCTTCAAAGTGCATCAGACAAATTCCTCTATCTTTTCTATTTCCAATGTGGTGTTTTCCGTCCAAATCTCCGCACTTGCACGTAAACGACCATGGCCGCTTCCCGATGAATTCGGTCGCAATCCTGAGACCTGAAAATGGTTGGAATCAATCTACTTCCACTTCCAGCATAGAAATAGAATCTTCAAAGTGCATCAAACAAATTCCTCTATCTTTTCTATTTCCAATGTGGTGTTTTCCGTCCAAATCTCCGCACTTGCACCTAAACGACCATGGCCGGTTCCCGATGAATTCGGTCGCAATCCTTAGACATCAAAATGGTTGGAAGCAATCTACTTCCACTTCCTGCATCCAAATACAATCTTCAAAGTGTATGCAAAAAATTCCTTTATCTTTTCTATTTCCAATGTGGTGTTTTCCGTCCAAATCTCCGCACTTGCTCGTAAACGACCATGGCCGCTTCCCGATGAATTCGGTCGCAATCCTGAGACATCAAAATGGTTGGAATCAATCTACTTCGTCTTCCAGCATAGAAATTGAATCTTCAAAATGCATCACAGAAATTCCTCTATCTTTTCTATTTCCAATGTGGTGTTTTCCGTCCAAATCTCCGCACTTGCACGTAAACGACCATGGCCGCTTCCCGATGAATTCGGTCGGAATCCTGAGACATCAAAATGGTTGGAATCAATCTACTTCCTCTTCCAGCATAGAAATTGAATCTTCAAAATGCATCACAGAAATTCCTCTATCTTTTGTATTTCCAATGTGGTGTTTTCCGTCCAAATCTCCGCACTTGCACGTAAACGACCATGGCCGCTTCCCGATGAATTCGGTCGCAACCCTGAGACCTGAAAATGGTTGGAATCAATCTACTTCCACTTCCAGCATAGAAATAGAATCTTCAAAGTGCATCAAACAAATTCCTCTATCTTTTCTATTTCCAATGTGGTGTTTTCCGTCCAAATCTCCGCACTTGCACCTAAACGACCATGGCCGGTTCCCGATGAATTCGGTCGCAATCCTTAGACATCAAAATGGTTGGAAGCAATCTACTTCCACTTCCTGCATCCAAATACAATCTTCAAAGTGTATGCAAAATTCCTCTATCTTTTCTATTTCCAATGTGGTGTTTTCCGTCCAAATCTCCGCACTTGCTCGTAAACGACCATGGCCGCTTCCCGATGAATTCGGTCGGAATCCTGAGACATCAAAAAGGTTGGAATCAATCTACTTCCTCTTCCAGCATAGAAATAGAATCTTCAAAATGCATCAAAAAAATTCCTCTATCTTTTCTATTTCCAATGTGGTGTTTTCCGTCCAAATCTCCGCACTTGCACCTAAACGACCATGGCCGGTTCCCGATGAATTCGGTCGTAATCCTTAGACATCAAAATGGTTGGAAGCAATCTACTTCCACTTCCTACATCCAAATAGAATCTGCAAAGGGGATCAAAAAAATTCCTTTATCTTTTCTATTTCCAATGTAATGTTTTCCGTCCAAATCTCCGCACTTGCACCAAAACGACCATGGCCGTTTCCCGATGAATTCGGTCGCAATCCTGAGACATCAAAATGGTTGGAAGCAATCTACTTTCACTTCCTGCATCCAAATAAAATCTCCAAAGTGCTTCCGTCAAATTCCTTTATCTTTTCTATTTCCAATGTGGTGTTTTCCGTCCAAATCTCCGCACTAGCACCAAAACGACCATGGCCGCTTCCCGATGAATTCGGTCGCAATCCTGAGACATGAAAATGGTTGGAATCAATCTGCTTCGTCTTCCAGCATAGAAATTGAATCTTCAGAGTGTTTCCTAAAAATACCTCTATCTTCTCTATTTCCAATGTGGTGTTTTCCGTCCAAATCTCCACACTAGCACCAAAATGACCATGGCCGTTTCCCGATGAATTCGGTCGCAATCCTGAGACATAAAAAGGGTTGGAATCAATCTGCTTCGTCTTTTAGCATAGAAATTGAATCTTCAAAATGCAACACAGGAATTCCTCTATGTTTTCTATTTCCAATGTGGTGTTTTCCGTCCAAATCTCCGCACTTGCTCGTAAACGACCATGGCCGCTTCCCGATGAATTCGGTCGGAATCCTGAGACATCAAAATGGTTGGAATCAATCTACTTCCTCTTCCAGCATAGAAATAGAATCTTCAAAGTGCTTCCTAAAAATTCCTCTATCTTCTCTATTTCCAATGTGGTGTTTTCCTTCCAAATCTCCACACTAGCACCAAAACGACCATGGTCGGGTCCCGATGAACTCGGTCGCAATCCTGAGACATCAAAATGGTTGGAATCAATCTACTTCGTCTTCCAGCATAGAAATTGAATCTTCAAAATGCATCACAGAAATTCCTCTATGTTTTCTATTTCCAGTGTGGTGTTTTCCGTCCAAATCTCCGCACTTGCACGAAAACGACCATGGCCGGTTCCCGATTAATTCGGTCGCAATCCTGAGACATGAAAATGGTTGGAAGCAATCTACTTCTACTTCCTACATCCAAATAGAATCTTCAAAGTGGATCAAAAAAATTCCTCTATCTTTTCTATTTCCAATGTGGTGTTTTCCGTCCAAATCTCCGCACTAGCACCAAAACGACCATGGCCGCTTCCCGATGAATTCGGTCGCAATCCTGAGACGTGAAAATGGTTGGAATCAATCTACTTCCACTTCCAGCATAGAAATCGAATCTACAAAGTGTATCCGAAAAATTCCTCTATCTTTTCTATTTCCAATGTGGTGTTTTCCGTCCAAATCTCCGCACTTGCACCAAAACGACCATGGCCGTTTCCCGATGAATTCGGTCGCAATCCTGAGACATCAAAATGGTTGGAAGCAATCTACTTCCACTTCCTACATCCAAATAGAATCTTCAAAGTGGATCAAAAAAATTCCTCTATCTTTTGTATTTCCGATGTGGTGTTTTCCGTCCAAATCTCCGCACTTGCACCAAAACGACCATGGCCGTTTCCCGATGAATTCGGTCGCAATCCTGAGACATCAAAACGGTTGGAAGCAATCTACTTCCACTTTCTGCATCCAAATAGAATCTTCAAAGTGTTTCCTAAAAATTCCTCTATCTTCTCTATTTCCAATGTGGTGTTTTCCGTCCAAATCTCCACACTAGCACCAAAACGACCATGGTCGGTTCCCGATGAAATCGGTCGCAATGCTGAGACATCAAAATGGTTGGAATCAATCTACTTCGTCTTCCAGCATAGAAATTGAATCTTCAAAATGCATCACAGAAATTCCTCTATCTTTTCTATTTCCAATGTGGTGTTTTCCGTCCAAATCTCCGCACTTGCACGTAAACGACCATGGCCGCTTCCCGATGAATTCGGTCGCAACCCTGAGACCTGAAAATGGTTGGAATCAATCTACTTCCACTTCCAGCATAGAAATAGAATCTTCAGAGTGCATCCAAAAAATTCCTCTATCTTTTCTATTTCCAATGTGGTGTTTTCCGTCCTAATCTCCGCACTTGCACGTAAACGACCATGGCCGCTTCCCGATGAATTCGGTCGGAATCCTGAGACATCAAAATGGTTGGAATCAATCTACTTCCTCTTCCAGCATAGAAATAGAATCTTCAAAATGCATCAAAAAAATTCCTCTATCTTTTCTATTTCCAATGTGGTGTTTTCCGTCCAAATCTCCGCACTTGCACCTAAACGACCATGGCCGGTTCCCGATGAATTCGGTCGTAATCCTTAGACATCAAAATGGTTGGAAGCAATCTACTTCCACTTCCTACATCCAAATAGAATCTTCAAAGGGGATCAAAAAAATTCCTCTATCTTTTCTATTTCCAATGTGGTGTTTTCCGTACAAATCTCCGCACTTGCACCAAAACGACCATGGCCGCTTCCCGATGAATTCGGTCGCAATCCTGAGACATCAAAATGGTTGGAATCAATCTACTTCCTCTTCCAGCATAGAAATTGAATCTTCAAAATGCATCACAGAAATTCCTCTATGTTTTCTATTTCCAATGTGGTGTTTTCCGTCCAAATCTTCGCACTTGCACCAAAACGACCATGGCCGGTTCCCGATGAATTCGGTCGCAATCCTTAGACATCAAAATGGTTGGAAGCAATCTACTTCCACTTCCTGCATCCAAATACAATCTTCAAAGTGTATGCAAAAAATTCCTTTATCTTTTCTATTTCCAATGTGGTGTTTTCCGTCCTAATCTCCGCACTTGCACGTAAACGACCATGGCCGCTTCCCGATGAATTCGGTCGCAATCCTGAGACCTGAAAATGGTTGGAATCAATCTACTTCCACTTCCAGCATAGAAATAGAATCTTCAAAGTGCATCAAACAAATTCCTCTATCTTTTCTATTTCCAATGTGGTGTTTTCCGTCCAAATCTCCGCACTTGCACGTAAACGACCATGGCCGCTTCCCGATGAATTCGGTCGCAACCCTGAGACCTGAAAATGGTTGGAATCAATCTACTTCCACTTCCAGCATAGAAATAGAATCTTCAAAGTGCATCAAACAAATTCCTCTATCTTTTCTATTTCCAATGTGGTGTTTTCCGTCCAAATCTCCGCACTTGCACCTAAACGACCATGGCCGGTTCCCGATGAATTCGGTCGCAATCCTGAGACATCAAAATGGTTGGAATCAATCTACTTCCACTTCCAGCATAGAAATAGAATCTTCAAAGTGCATCAAAAAAATTCCTCTATCTTTTCTATTTCCAATGTGGTGTTTTCCGTCCAAATCTCCGCACTTGCACGTAAACGACCATGGCCGCTTCCCGATGAATTCGGTCGCAATCCTGAGACATCAAAATGGTTGGAATCAATCTACTTCCTCTTCCAGCATAGAAATAGAATCTTCAAAATGCATCAAAAAAATTCCTCTATCTTTTCTATTTCCAATGTGGTGTTTTCCGTCCAAATCTCCGCACTTGCACCTAAACGACCATGGCCGGTTCCCGATGAATTCGGTCGTAATCCTTAGACATCAAAATGGTTGGAAGCAATCTACTTCCACTTCCTACATCCAAATAGAATCTGCAAAGGGGATCAAAAAAATTCCTTTATCTTTTCTATTTCCAATGTGGTGTTTTCCGTCCAAATCTCCGCACTTGCACCTAAACGACCATGGCCGTTTCCCGATGAATTCGGTCGCAATCCTGAGACATCAAAATGGTTGGAAGCAATCTACTTCCACTTCCAGCATAGAAATAGAATCTTCAAAGTGCATCCGAAAAATTCCTCTATCTTTTCTATTTCCAATGTGGTGTTTTCCGTCCAAATCTCCGCACTTGCACGTAAACGACCATGGCCGCTTCCCGATGAATTCGGTCGCAACCCTGAGACCTGAAAATGGTTGGAATCAATCTACTTCCACTTCCAGCATAGAAATAGAATCTTCAGAGTGCATCCAAAAAATTCCTCTATCTTTTCTATTTCCAATGTGGTGTTTTCCGTCCTAATCTCCGCACTTGCACGTAAACGACCATGGCCGCTTCCCGATGAATTCGGTCGCAATCCTGAGACCTGAAAATGGTTGGAATCAATCTACTTCCACTTCCAGCATAGAAATAGAATCTTCAAAGTGCATCAAACAAATTCCTCTATCTTTTCTATTTCCAATGTGGTGTTTTCCGTCCAAATCTCCGCACTTGCACCTAAACGACCATGGCCGGTTCCCGATGAATTCGGTCGCAATCCTTAGACATCAAAATGGTTGGAAGCAATCTACTTCCACTTCCTGCATCCAAATACAATCTTCAAAGTGTATGCAAAAAATTCCTCTATCTTTTCTATTTCCAATGTGGTGTTTTCCGTCCAAATCTCCGCACTTGCTCGTAAACGACCATGGCCGCTTCCCGATGAATTCGGTCGGAATCCTGAGACATCAAAATGGTTGGAATCAATCTACTTCCTCTTCCAGCATAGAAATAGAATCTTCAAAATGCATCAAAAAAATTCCTCTATCTTTTCTATTTCCAATGTGGTGTTTTCCGTCCAAATCTCCGCACTTGCACCTAAACGACCATGGCCGGTTCCCGATGAATTCGGTCGTAATCCTTAGACATCAAAATGGTTGGAAGCAATCTACTTCCACTTCCTACATCCAAATAGAATCTTCAAAGGGGATCAAAAAAATTCCTCTATCTTTTCTATTTCCAATGTGGTGTTTTCCGTCCAAATCTCCGCACTTGCACCAAAACGACCATGGCCGCTTCCCGATGAATTCGGTCGCAATCCTGAGACATGAAAATGGTTGGAATCAATCTACTTCCACTTCCAGCATAGAAATAGAATCTTCAAAGTGTATCCAAAAAATTCCTCTATCTTTTCTATTTCCAATGTGGTGTTTTCCGTCCAAATCTCCGCACTTGCACCAAAACGACCATGGCCGCTTCCCGATGAATTCGGTCGCAATCCTGAGACATGAAAATGGTTGGAATCAATCTACTTCCACTTCCAGCATAGAAATAGAATCTACAAAGTGTATCCGAAAAATTCCTCTATCTTTTCTATTTCCAATGTGGTGTTTTCCGTCCAAATCTCCGCACTTGCACCTAAACGACCATGGCCGGTTCCCGATGAATTCGGTCGTAATCCTTAGACATCAAAATGGTTGGAAGCAATCTACTTCCACTTCCTACATCCAAATAGAATCTTCAAAGTGGATCAAAAAATTCCTCTATCTTTTCTATTTCCAATGTGGTGTTTTCCGTACAAATCTCCGCACTTGCACCAAAACGACCATGGCCGCTTCCCGATGAATTCGGTCGCAATCCTGAGACGTGAAAATGGTTGGAATCAATCTACTTCCACTTCCAGCATAGAAATCGAATCTACAAAGTGCATCCGAAAAATTCCTCTATCTTTTCTATTTCCAATGTGGTGTTTTCCGTCCAAATCTCCGCACTTGCACCTAAACGACCATGGCCGGTTCCCGATGAATTCGGTCGTAATCCTTAGACATCAAAATGGTTGGAAGCAATCTACTTCCACTTCCTACATCCAAATAGAATCTTCAAAGTGGATCAAAAATTCTCTTTTCTATTTCCAATGTGGTTTTCCGTCCTAATCTCCGCACACCAAAACGACCATGGCCGCTTCCCGATGAATTCGGTCGCAATCCTGAGACCTGAAAATGGTTGGAATCAATCTACTTCCACTTCCAGCATAGAAATAGAATCTTCAAAGTGCATCAAACAAATTCCTCTATCTTTTCTATTTCCAATGTGGTGTTTTCCGTCCAAATCTCCGCACTTGCACCTAAACGACCATGGCCGGTTCCCGATGAATTCGGTCGCAATCCTTAGACATCAAAATGGTTGGAAGCAATCTACTTCCACTTCCTGCATCCAAATACAATCTTCAAAGTGTATGCAAAAAATTCCTCTATCTTTTCTATTTCCAATGTGGTGTTTTCCGTCCAAATCTCCGCACTTGCTCGTAAACGACCATGGCCGCTTCCCGATGAATTCGGTCGGAATCCTGAGACATCAAAATGGTTGGAATCAATCTACTTCCTCTTCCAGCATAGAAATAGAATCTTCAAAATGCATCAAAAAAATTCCTCTATCTTTTCTATTTCCAATGTGGTGTTTTCCGTCCAAATCTCCGCACTTGCACCTAAACGACCATGGCCGGTTCCCGATGAATTCGGTCGTAATCCTTAGACATCAAAATGGTTGGAAGCAATCTACTTCCACTTCCTACATCCAAATAGAATCTTCAAAGGGGATCAAAAAAATTCCTCTATCTTTTCTATTTCCAATGTGGTGTTTTCCGTACAAATCTCCGCACTTGCACCAAAACGACCATGGCCGTTTCCCGATGAATTCGGTCGCAATCCTGAGACCTGAAAATGGTTGGAATCAATCTACTTCCACTTCCAGCATAGAAATAGAATCTTCAAAGTGCATCAAACAAATTCCTCTATCTTTTCTATTTCCAATGTGGTGTTTTCCGTCCAAATCTCCGCACTTGCACCTAAACGACCATGGCCGGTTCCCGATGAATTCGGTCGCAATCCTTAGACATCAAAATGGTTGGAAGCAATCTACTTCCACTTCCTGCATCCAAATACAATCTTCAAAGTGTATGCAAAAAATTCCTCTATCTTTTCTATTTCCAATGTGGTGTTTTCCGTCCAAATCTCCGCACTTGCTCGTAAACGACCATGGCCGCTTCCCGATGAATTCGGTCGGAATCCTGAGACATCAAAATGGTTGGAATCAATCTTCTTTCCAGCATAGAAATAGAATCTTTAGAGTGCTTACTAAAAATTCCTCTATCTTCTCTATTTCCAATGTGGTGTTTTCCTTCCAAATCTCCACACTAGCACCAAAACGACCATGGTCGGTTCCCGATGAACTCGGTCGCAATCCTGAGACATCAAAATGGTTGGAATCAATCTACTTCGTCTTCCAGCATAGAAATTGAATCTTCAAAATGCATCACAGAAATTCCTCTATGTTTTCTATTTCCAGTGTGGTGTTTTCCGTCCTAATCTCCGCACTTGCACGTAAACGACCATGGCCGCTTCCCGATGAATTCGGTCGTAATCCTGAGACATCAAAATGGTTGGAAGCAATCTACTTCCACTTCCTACATCCAAATAGAATCTTCAAAGATGATCAAAAAAATTCCTCTATCTTTTCTATTTCCAATGTGGTGTTTTCCGTCCTAATCTCCGCACTTGCACGTAAACGACCATGGCCGCTTCCCGATGAATTCGGTCGCAATCCTGAGACCTGAAAATGGTTGGAATCAATCTACTCCCTCTTCCAGCATAGAAATAGAATCTTCAAAATACAGCAAAAAAATTCCTCTATCTTTTCTATTTCCAATGTGGTGTTTTCCGTCCAAATCTCCGCACTTGCACGTAAACGACCATGGCCGCTTCCCGATGAATTCGGTCGCAACCCTGAGACCTGAAAATGGTTGGAATCAATCTACTTCCACTTCCAGCATAGAAATAGAATCTTCAGAGTGCATCCAAAAAATTCCTCTATCTTTTCTATTTCCAATGTGGTGTTTTCCGTCCTAATCTCCGCACTTGCACGTAAACGACCATGGCCGCTTCCCGATGAATTCGGTCGCAATCCTGAGACCTGAAAATGGTTGGAATCAATCTACTTCCACTTCCAGCATAGAAATAGAATCTTCAAAGTGCATCAAACAAATTCCTCTATCTTTTCTATTTCCAATGTGGTGTTTTCCGTCCAAATCTCCGCACTTGCACCTAAACGACCATGGCCGGTTCCCGATGAATTCGGTCGCAATCCTTAGACATCAAAATGGTTGGAAGCAATCTACTTCCACTTCCTGCATCCAAATACAATCTTCAAAGTGTATGCAAAAAATTCCTCTATCTTTTCTATT
>JAYWIR010000177.1:0-42538 GCA_036172245.1 Raillietiella orientalis
TATGCCACTCACTGCAAATGAAAGGTTCGTGAAGAAGCGCAAAAGTGCAATGGTGAAATCTTCTGATTTCGAGTTGATTACAAAACCTAAATAGTTGCAAATTCTGACCAAATAATGAATCAGAGCGAATGAGAAGATTGCCTTTCTAATTCCGACACTGGTTACCATGAAAACAACACAGAATGCAAAGTGCCACGCCCCCCTAATGAAATGTCGAACTCTTCTTAATGATCCTCTGAAACCAGGAAATTGGGAGGCTTTGTGGCTCTCTATGAAGGGAATATGCCACTCACTGCAAATGAAAGGTTCGTAGCGCAAAAGTGCAATGGTGAAATCTTCTGATTTCGAGTTGATTACAAAACCTCAATAGTTGCAAATTTTGACCAAATAATGAATCAGAGCGAATGAGAAGATTGCCTTTCTAATTCCGACACTGGTTACCATGAAAACAACACAGAATGCAAAGTGCCACGCCCTAATGAAATGTCGAACTCTTCTTAATGATCCTCTGAAACCAGGAAATTGGGAGGCTTTGCGGCTCTCCATGAAGGGAATTTGCCACTCACTGCAAATGAAAGGTTCGTGAAGAGGCGCAAAAGTGCAATGGTGAAATCTTCTGATTTCGAGTTGATTACAAAACCTCAATAGTTGCAAATTTGGACCACATAATGAATCAGAGCGAAGGAGAAGATTGCCATTCTCATTCCGACACTGGTTACCATGAAAAGAACACAGAATGCAAAGTGCCACGCCCCCCTAATGAAATGTCGAACTCTTCTTAATGATCATCTGAAACCAGGAAATTGGGAGGCTTTGTGGCTCTTTATGAAGGGAATATGCCACTCACTGCAAATGAAAGGTTCGTGAAGAAGCGCAAAAGTGCAATGGTGAAATCTTCTGATTTCGAGTTGATTACAAAACCTCAATAGTTGCAAATTCTGACCAAATAATGAATCAGAGCGAATGAGAAGATTGCCATTCTCATTCCGACACTGGTTACCATGAAAACAACACAGAATGCAAAGTGCCACGCCCCCCTAATGAAATGTCGAACTCTTCTTAATGATCCTCTGAAACCAGGAAATTGGGAGGCTTTGTGGCTCTTTATGAAGGGAATATGCCACTCACTGCAAATGAAAGGTTCGTGAAGAAGCGCAAAAGTGCAATGGTGAAATCTTCTGATTTCGAGTTGATTACAAAACCTCAATAGTTGCAAATTTGGACCAAATAATGAATCAGAGCGAAGGAGAAGATTGCCATTCTCATTCCGACACTGGTTACCATGAAAACAACACAGAATGCAAAGTGCCACGCCCCCCTAATGAAATGTCGAACTCTTCTTAATGATCCTCTGAAACCAGGAAATTGGGAGGCTTTGCGGCTCTCCATGAAGGGAATTTGCCACTCACTGCAAATGAAAGGTTCGTGAAGAGGCGCAAAAGTGCAATGGTGAAATCTTCTGATTTCGAGTTGATTACAAAACCTCAATAGTTGCAAATTTGGACCACATAATGAATCAGAGCGAAGGAGAAGATTGCCATTCTCATTCCGACACTGGTTACCATGAAAACAACACAGAATGCAAAGTGCCACGCCCTAATGAAATGTCGAACTCTTCTTAATGATCCTCTGAAACCAGGAAATTGGGAGGCTTTGCGGCTCTCCATGAAGGGAATTTGCCACTCACTGCAAATGGATGGGTTGTGAAGAGGCGCAAAAGTGCAATGGTGAAATCTTCTGATTTCGAATTGATTACAAAACCACAATAGTTGCAAATTTGGACCACATAATGAATCAGAGCGAAGGAGAAGATTGCCATTCTCATTCCGACACTGGTTACCATGAAAAGAACACAGAATCCAAAGTGCCACGCCCCCCTAATGAAATGTCGAACTCTTCTTAATGATCCTCTGAAACCAGGAAATTGGGAGGCTTTGTGGCTCTCCATGAAGGGAATATGCCACTCACTGCAAATGAAAGGTTCGTGAAGAAGCGCAAAAGTGCAATGGTGAAATCTTCTGATTTCGAGTTGATTACAAAACCTCAATAGTTGCAAATTCTGACCAAATAATGAATCAGAGCGAATGAGAAGATTGCCTTTCTAATTCCGACACTGGTTACCATGAAAACAACACAGAATGCAAAGTGCCACGCCCCCCTAATGAAATGTCGAACTCTTCTTAATGATCCTCTGAAACCAGGAAATTAGGAGGCTTTGTGGCTCTCCATGAAGGGAATTTGCCACTCACTGCAAATGAAAGGTTCGTGAAGAGGCGCAAAAGTGCAATGGTGAAATCTTCTGATTTCGAGTTGATTACAAAACCTCAATAGTTGCAAATTTGGACCAAATAATGAATCAGAGCGAAGGAGAAGATTGCCATTCTCATACCGACGCTGGTTACCATGAAAACAACACAGAATGCAAAGTGCCACGCCCTAATGAAATGTCGAACTCTTCTTAATGATCCTCTGAAACCAGGAAATAGAGGCTTTGCGGCAATCCATGAAGGGAATTTGCCACTCACTGCAAATGAATGGTTCGTGAAGAGGCGCAAAAGTGCAATGGTGAAATCTTCTGATTTCGAGTTGATTACAAAACCTCAATAGTTGCAAATTTGGACCAAATAATGAATCAGAGCGAAGGAGAAGATTGCCATTCTCATTCCGACGCTGGTTACCATGAAAACAACACAGAATGCAAAGTGCCACGCCCCCCTAATGAAATGTCGAACTCTTCTTAATGATCCTCTGAAACCAGGAAATTAAGAGGCTTTTTGGCTCTCCATGAAGGGAATTTGCCACTCACTGCAAATGATAGGTTCGTGAAGAGGCGCAAAAGTGCAATGGTGAAATCTTCTGATTTCGAGTTGATTACAAAACCTCAATAGTTGCAAATTTGGACCAAATAATGAATCAGAGCGAAGGAGAAGATTGCCATTCTCATTCCGACGCTGGTTACCATGAAAACAACACAGAATGCAAAGTGCCACGCCCTAATGAAATGTCGAACTCTTCTTAATGATCCTCTGAAACCAGGAAATTGGGAGGCTTTGCGGCAATCCATGAAGGGAATTTGCCACTCACTGCAAATGGATGGTTCCTGAAGAGGCGCAAAAGTGCAATGGTGAAATCTTCTGATTTCGAATTGATTACAAAACCACAATAGTTGCAAATTTGGACCACATAATGAATCAGAGCGAAGGAGAAGATTGCCATTCTCATTCCGACACTGGTTACCATGAAAAGAACACAGAATGCAAAGTGCCACGCCCCCCTAATGAAATGTCGAACTCTTCTTAATGATCCTCTGAAACCAGGAAATTGGGAGGCTTTGTGGCTCTCCATGAAGGGAATATGCCACTCACTGCAAATGAAAGGTTCGTGAAGAAGCGCAAAAGTGCAATGGTGAAATCTTCTGATTTCGAGTTGATTACAAAACCTCAATAGTTGCAAATTCTGACCAAATAATGAATCAGAGCGAATGAGAAGATTGCCTTTCTAATTCCGACACTGGTTACCATGAAAACAACACAGAATCCAAAGTGCCACGCCCTAATGAAATGTCGAACTCTTCTTAATGATCCTCTGAAACCAGGAAATTGGGAGGCTTTGCGGATCTCCATGAAGAGTACTTGCCACTCACTGCAAATGGATGGTTCCTGAAGAGGCGCAAAAGTGCAATGGTGAAATCTTCATTTCTAGTTGATTACAAAACCTCAATAGTTGCAAATTTGGACCAAATAATGAATCAGAGCGAAGGAGAAGATTGCCATTCTCATACCGACGCTGGTTACCATGAAAACAACACAGAATGCAAAGTGCCACGCCCTAATGAAATGTCGAACTCTTCTTAATGATCCTCTGAAACCAGGAAATTAAGAGGCTTTGCGGCAATCCATGAAGGGAATTTGCCACTCACTGCAAATGAAAGGTTCGTGAAGAGGCGCAAAAGTGCAATGGTGAAATCTTCTGATTTCGAGTTGATTACAAAACCTCAATAGTTGCAAATTTGGACCAAATAATGAATCAGAGCGAAGGAGAAGATTGCCATTCTCATTCCGACGCTGGTTACCATGAAAACAACACAGAATGCAAAGTGCCACGCCCCCCTAATGAAATGTCGAACTCTTCTTAATGATCCTCTGAAACCAGGAAATTAAGAGGCTTTTTGGCTCTCCATGAAGGGAATTTGCCACTCACTGCAAATGATAGGTTCGTGAAGAGGCGCAAAAGTGCAATGGTGAAATCTTCTGATTTCGAGTTGATTACAAAACCTCAATAGTTGCAAATTTGGACCAAATAATGAATCAGAGCGAAGGAAAAGATTGCCATTCTCATACCGACGCTGGTTACCATGAAAACAACACAGAATGCAAAGTGCCACGCCCTAATGAAATGTCGAACTCTTCTTAATGATCCTCTGAAACCAGGAAATTGGGAGGCTTTGCGGCAATCCATGAAGGGAATTTGCCACTCACTGCAAATGGATGGTTCCTGAAGAGGCGCAAAAGTGCAATGGTGAAATCTTCTGATTTCGAATTGATTACAAAACCACAATAGTTGCAAATTTGGACCACATAATGAATCAGAGCGAAGGAGAAGATTGCCATTCTCATTCCGACACTGGTTACCATGAAAAGAACACAGAATGCAAAGTGCCACGCCCCGCTAATGAAATGTCGAACTCTTCTCAATGATCATCTGAAACCAGGAAATTGGGAGGCTTTGTGGCTCTTTATGAAGGGAATATGCCACTCACTGCAAATGAAAGGTTCGTGAAGAAGCGCAAAAGTGCAATGGTGAAATCTTCTGATTTCGAGTTGATTACAAAACCTAAATAGTTGCAAATTCTGACCAAATAATGAATCAGAGCGAATGAGAAGATTGCCTGTCTAATTCCGACACTGGTTACCATGAAAACAACACAGAATGCAAAGTGCCACGCCCCCCTAATGAAATGTCGAACTCTTCTTAATGATCCTCTGAAACCAGGAAATTGGGAGGCTTTGTGGCTCTTTATGAAGGGAATATGCCACTCACTGCAAATGAAAGGTTCGTGAAGAAGCGCAAAAGTGCAATGGTGAAATCTTCTGATTTCGAGTTGATTACAAAACCTCAATAGTTGCAAATTTGGACCAAATAATGAATCAGAGCGAAGGAGAAGATTGCCATTCTCATTCCGACGCTGGTTACCATGAAAAGAACACAGAATGCAAAGTGCCACGCCCCCCTAATGAAATGTCGAACTCTTCTTAATGATCATCTGAAACCAGGAAATTGGGAGGCTTTGTGGCTCTTTATGAAGGGAATATGCCACTCACTGCAAATGAAAGGTTCGTGAAGAAGCGCAAAAGTGCAATGGTGAAATCTTCTGATTTCGAGTTGATTACAAAACCTAAATAGTTGCAAATTCTGACCAAATAATGAATCAGAGCGAATGAGAAGATTGCCTTTCTAATTCCGACACTGGTTACCATGAAAACAACACAGAATGCAAAGTGCCACGCCCCCCTAATGAAATGTCGAACTCTTCTTAATGATCCTCTGAAACCAGGAAATTGGGAGGCTTTGTGGCTCTTTATGAAGGGAATATGCCACTCACTGCAAATGAAAGGTTCGTGAAGAAGCGCAAAAGTGCAATGGTGAAATCTTCTGATTTCGAGTTGATTACAAAACCTCAATAGTTGCAAATTTGGACCAAATAATGAATCAGAGCGAAGGAGAAGATTGCCATTCTCATTCCGACGCTGGTTACCATGAAAACAACACAGAATGCAAAGTGCCACGCCCCCCTAATGAAATGTCGAACTCTTCTTAATGATCCTATGAAACCAGGAAATTGGGAGGCTTTGTGGCTCTCCATGAAGGGAATTTGCCACTCACTGCAAATGGATGGTTCCTGAAGAGGCGCAAAAGTGCAATGGTGAAATCTCCTGATTTCGAATTGATTACAAAACCACAATAGTTGCAAATTTGGACCACATAATGAATCAGAGCGAAGGAGAAGATTGCCATTCTCATTCCGACACTGGTTACCATGAAAAGAACACAGAATGCAAAGTGCCACGCCCCCCTAATGAAATGTCGAACTCTTCTTAATGATCCTCTGAAACCAGGAAATTGGGAGGCTTTGTGGCTCTCCATGAAGGGAATATGCCACTCACTGCAAACGAAAGGTTCGTGTAGAAGCGCAAAAGTGCAATGGTGAAATCTTCTGATTTCGAGTTGATTACAAAACCTCAATAGTTGCAAATTCTGACCAAATAATGAATCAGAGCGAATGAGAAGATTGCCTTTCTAATTCCGACACTGGTTACCATGAAAACAACACAGAATCCAAAGTGCCACGCCCCCATAATGAAATGTCGAACTGTTCTTAATGATCCTCTGAAACCAGGAAATTGGGAGGCTTTGCGGATCTCCATGAAGAGTACTTGCCACTCACTGCAAATGGATGGTTCCTGAAGAGGCGCAAAAGTGCAATGGTGAAATCTTCTCATTTCTAGTTGATTACAAAACCTCAATAGTTGCAAATTTGGACCAAATAATGAATCAGAGCGAAGGAGAAGATTGCCATTCTCATACCGACGCTGGTTACCATGAAAACAACACAGAATGCAAAGTGCCACGCCCTAATGAAATGTCGAACTCTTCTTAATGATCCTCTGAAACCAGGAAATTGGGAGGCTTTGCGGCAATCCATGAAGGGAATTTGCCACTCACTGCAAATGAAAGGTTCGTGAAGAGGCGCAAAAGTGCAATGGTGAAATCTTCTGATTTCGAATTGATTACAAAACCACAATAGTTGCAAATTTGGACCACATAATGAATCAGAGCGAAGGAGAAGATTGCCATTCTCATTCCGACGCTGGTTACCATGAAAACAACACAGAATGCAAAGTGCCACGCCCCCCTAATGAAATGTCGAACTCTTCTTAATGATCCTCTGAAACCAGGAAATTGGGAGGCTTTGTGGCTCTCCATGAAGGGTATTTGCCACTCACTGCAAATGGATGGTTCCTGAAGAGGCGCAAAAGTGCAATGGTGAAATCTTCTCATTTCTAGTTGATTACAAAACCTCAATAGTTGCAAATTTGGACCAAATAATGAATCAGAGCGAAGGAGAAGATTGCCATTCTCATACCGACGCTGGTTACCATGAAAACAACACAGAATGCAAAGTGCCACGCCCTAATGAAATGTCGAACTCTTCTTAATGATCCTCTGAAACCAGGAAATTAAGAGGCTTTGCGGCTATCCATGAAGGGAATTTGCCACTCACTGCAAATGAAAGGTTCGTGAAGAAGCGCAAAAGTGCAATGGTGAAATCTTCTGATTTCGAGTTGATTACAAAACCTCAATAGTTGCAAATTTGGACCAAATAATGAATCAGAGCGAAGGAGAAGATTGCCATTCTCATTCCGACGCTGGTTACCATGAAAACAACACAGAATGCAAAGTGCCACGCCCTAATGAAATGTCGAACTCTTCTTAATGATCCTCTGAAACCAGGAAATTAAGAGGCTTTGCGGCAATCCATGAAGGGAATTTGCCACTCACTGCAAATGAAAGGTTCGTGAAGAGGCGCAAAAGTGCAATGGTGAAATCTTCTGATTTCGAGTTGATTACAAAACCTCAATAGTTGCAAATTTGGACCAAATAATGAATCAGAGCGAAGGAGAAGATTGCCATTCTCATTCCGACGCTGGTTACCATGAAAAGAACACAGAATGCAAAGTGCCACGCCCCCCTAATGAAATGTCGAACTCTTCTTAATGATCATCTGAAACCAGGAAATTGGGAGGCTTTGTGGCTCTTTATGAAGGGAATATGCCACTCACTGCAAATGAAAGGTTCGTGAAGAAGCGCAAAAGTGCAATGGTGAAATCTTCTGATTTCGAGTTGATTACAAAACCTAAATAGTTGCAAATTCTGACCAAATAATGAATCAGAGCGAATGAGAAGATTGCCTTTCTAATTCCGACACTGGTTACCATGAAAACAACACAGAATGCAAAGTGCCACGCCCCCCTAATGAAATGTCGAACTCTTCTTAATGATCCTCTGAAACCAGGAAATTGGGAGGCTTTGTGGCTCTTTATGAAGGGAATATGCCACTCACTGCAAATGAAAGGTTCGTGAAGAAGCGCAAAAGTGCAATGGTGAAATCTTCTGATTTCGAGTTGATTACAAAACCTCAATAGTTGCAAATTTGGACCAAATAATGAATCAGAGCGAAGGAAAAGATTGCCATTCTCATACCGACGCTGGTTACCATGAAAACAACACAGAATGCAAAGTGCCACGCCCTAATGAAATGTCGAACTCTTCTTAATGATCCTCTGAAACCAGGAAATTGGGAGGCTTTGCGGCAATCCATGAAGGGAATTTGCCACTCACTGCAAATGGATGGTTCCTGAAGAGGCGCAAAAGTGCAATGGTGAAATCTTCTGATTTCGAATTGATTACAAAACCACAATAGTTGCAAATTTGGACCACATAATGAATCAGAGCGAAGGAGAAGATTGCCATTCTCATTCCGACACTGGTTACCATGAAAAGAACACAGAATGCAAAGTGCCACGCCCCCCTAATGAAATGTCGAACTCTTCTTAATGATCCTCTGAAACCAGGAAATTGGGAGGCTTTGTGGCTCTCCATGAAGGGAATTTGCCACTCACTGCAAATGGATGGTTCCTGAAGAGGCGCAAAAGTGCAATGGTGAAATCTTCTGATTTCGAATTGATTACAAAACCACAATAGTTGCAAATTTGGACCACATAATGAATCAGAGCGAAGGAGAAGATTGCCATTCTCATTCCGACACTGGTTACCATGAAAAGAACACAGAATGCAAAGTGCCACGCCCCCCTAATGAAATGTCGAACTCTTCTTAATGATCCTCTGAAACCAGGAAATTGGGAGGCTTTGTGGCTCTCCATGAAGGGAATATGCCACTCACTGCAAATGAAAGGTTCGTGAAGAAGCGCAAAAGTGCAATGGTGAAATCTTCTGATTTCGAGTTGATTACAAAACCTCAATAGTTGCAAATTCTGACCAAATAATGAATCAGAGCGAATGAGAAGATTGCCTTTCTAATTCCGACACTGGTTACCATGAAAACAACACAGAATGCAAAGTGCCACGCCCCCCTAATGAAATGTCGAACTCTTCTTAATGATCCTCTGAAACCAGGAAATTAAGAGGCTTTTTGGCTCTCCATGAAGGGAATTTGCCACTCACTGCAAATGATAGGTTCGTGAAGAGGCGCAAAAGTGCAATGGTGAAATCTTCTGATTTCGAGTTGATTACAAAACCTCAATAGTTGCAAATTTGGACCAAATAATGAATCAGAGCGAAGGAAAAGATTGCCATTCTCATACCGACGCTGGTTACCATGAAAACAACACAGAATGCAAAGTGCCACGCCCTAATGAAATGTCGAACTCTTCTTAATGATCCTCTGAAACCAGGAAATTGGGAGGCTTTGCGGCAATCCATGAAGGGAATTTGCCACTCACTGCAAATGGATGGTTCCTGAAGAGGCGCAAAAGTGCAATGGTGAAATCTTCTGATTTCGAATTGATTACAAAACCACAATAGTTGCAAATTTGGACCACATAATGAATCAGAGCGAAGGAGAAGATTGCCATTCTCATTCCGACACTGGTTACCATGAAAAGAACACAGAATGCAAAGTGCCACGCCCCGCTAATGAAATGTCGAACTCTTCTCAATGATCATCTGAAACCAGGAAATTGGGAGGCTTTGTGGCTCTTTATGAAGGGAATATGCCACTCACTGCAAATGAAAGGTTCGTGAAGAAGCGCAAAAGTGCAATGGTGAAATCTTCTGATTTCGAGTTGATTACAAAACCTCAATAGTTGCAAATTTGGACCAAATAATGAATCAGAGCGAAGGAGAAGATTGCCATTCTCATTCCGACGCTGGTTACCATGAAAAGAACACAGAATGCAAAGTGCCACGCCCCCCTAATGAAATGTCGAACTCTTCTTAATGATCATCTGAAACCAGGAAATTGGGAGGCTTTGTGGCTCTTTATGAAGGGAATATGCCACTCACTGCAAATGAAAGGTTCGTGAAGAAGCGCAAAAGTGCAATGGTGAAATCTTCTGATTTCGAGTTGATTACAAAACCTAAATAGTTGCAAATTCTGACCAAATAATGAATCAGAGCGAATGAGAAGATTGCCTTTCTAATTCCGACACTGGTTACCATGAAAACAACACAGAATGCAAAGTGCCACGCCCCCCTAATGAAATGTCGAACTCTTCTTAATGATCCTCTGAAACCAGGAAATTGGGAGGCTTTGTGGCTCTTTATGAAGGGAATATGCCACTCACTGCAAATGAAAGGTTCGTGAAGAAGCGCAAAAGTGCAATGGTGAAATCTTCTGATTTCGAGTTGATTACAAAACCTCAATAGTTGCAAATTTGGACCAAATAATGAATCAGAGCGAAGGAGAAGATTGCCATTCTCATTCCGACGCTGGTTACCATGAAAACAACACAGAATGCAAAGTGCCACGCCCCCCTAATGAAATGTCGAACTCTTCTTAATGATCCTCTGAAACCAGGAAATTGGGAGGCTTTGTGGCTCTTTATGAAGGGAATATGCCACTCACTGCAAATGAAAGGTTCGTGAAGAAGCGCAAAAGTGCAATGGTGAAATCTTCTGATTTCGAGTTGATTACAAAACCTCAATAGTTGCAAATTTGGACCAAATAATGAATCAGAGCGAAGGAGAAGATTGCCATTCTCATTCCGACGCTGGTTACCATGAAAACAACACAGAATGCAAAGTGCCACGCCCCCCTAATGAAATGTCGAACTCTTCTTAATGATCCTATGAAACCAGGAAATTGGGAGGCTTTGTGGCTCTCCATGAAGGGAATTTGCCACTCACTGCAAATGGATGGTTCCTGAAGAGGCGCAAAAGTGCAATGGTGAAATCTCCTGATTTCGAATTGATTACAAAACCACAATAGTTGCAAATTTGGACCACATAATGAATCAGAGCGAAGGAGAAGATTGCCATTCTCATTCCGACACTGGTTACCATGAAAAGAACACAGAATGCAAAGTGCCACGCCCCCCTAATGAAATGTCGAACTCTTCTTAATGATCCTCTGAAACCAGGAAATTGGGAGGCTTTGTGGCTCTCCATGAAGGGAATATGCCACTCACTGCAAATGAAAGGTTCGTGTAGAAGCGCAAAAGTGCAATGGTGAAATCTTCTGATTTCGAGTTGATTACAAAACCTCAATAGTTGCAAATTCTGACCAAATAATGAATCAGAGCGAATGAGAAGATTGCCTTTCTAATTCCGACACTGGTTACCATGAAAACAACACAGAATCCAAAGTGCCACGCCCCCATAATGAAATGTCGAACTGTTCTTAATGATCCTCTGAAACCAGGAAATTGGGAGGCTTTGCGGATCTCCATGAAGAGTACTTGCCACTCACTGCAAATGGATGGTTCCTGAAGAGGCGCAAAAGTGCAATGGTGAAATCTTCTGATTTCGAATTGATTACAAAACCTCAATAGTTGCAAATTTGGACCAAATAATGAATCAGAGCGAAGGAGAAGATTGCCATTCTCATACCGACGCTGGTTACCATGAAAACAACACAGAATGCAAAGTGCCACGCCCTAATGAAATGTCGAACTCTTCTTAATGATCCTCTGAAACCAGGAAATTAAGAGGCTTTGCGGCAATCCATGAAGGGAATTTGCCACTCACTGCAAATGAAAGGTTCGTGAAGAGGCGCAAAAGTGCAATGGTGAAATCTTCTGATTTCGAATTGATTACAAAACCACAATAGTTGCAAATTTGGACCACATAATGAATCAGAGCGAAGGAGAAGATTGCCATTCTCATTCCGACACTGGTTACCATGAAAAGAACACAGAATGCAAAGTGCCACGCCCCGCTAATGAAATGTCGAACTCTTCTTAATGATCATCTGAAACCAGGAAATTGGGAGGCTTTGTGGCTCTTTATGAAGGGAATATGCCACTCACTGCAAATGAAAGGTTCGTGAAGAAGCGCAAAAGTGCAATGGTGAAATCTTCTGATTTCGAGTTGATTACAAAACCTCAATAGTTGCAAATTTGGACCAAATAATGAATCAGAGCGAAGGAGAAGATTGCCATTCTCATTCCGACGCTGGTTACCATGAAAACAACACAGAATGCAAAGTGCCACGCCCCCCTAATGAAATGTCGAACTCTTCTTAATGATCCTCTGAAACCAGGAAATTGGGAGGCTTTGTGGCTCTCCATGAAGATTAGCCACTCACTGCAAATGGATGGTTCCTGAAGAGGCGCAAAAGTGCAATGGTGAAATCTTCTGATTTCGAATTGATTACAAAACCACAATAGTTGCAAATTTGGACCACATAATGAATCAGAGCGAAGGAGAAGATTGCCATTCTCATTCCGACACTGGTTACCATGAAAAGAACACAGAATGCAAAGTGCCACGCCCCGCTAATGAAATGTCGAACTCTTCTTAATGATCATCTGAAACCAGGAAATTGGGAGGCTTTGTGGCTCTTTATGAAGGGAATATGCCACTCACTGCAAATGAAAGGTTCGTGAAGAAGCGCAAAAGTGCAATGGTGAAATCTTCTGATTTCGAGTTGATTACAAAACCTAAATAGTTGCAAATTCTGACCAAATAATGAATCAGAGCGAATGAGAAGATTGCCTTTCTAATTCCGACACTGGTTACCATGAAAACAACACAGAATGCAAAGTGCCACGCCCCCCTAATGAAATGTCGAACTCTTCTTAATGATCCTCTGAAACCAGGAAATTGGGAGGCTTTGTGGCTCTTTATGAAGGGAATATGCCACTCACTGCAAATGAAAGGTTCGTGAAGAAGCGCAAAAGTGCAATGGTGAAATCTTCTGATTTCGAGTTGATTACAAAACCTCAATAGTTGCAAATTTGGACCAAATAATGAATCAGAGCGAAGGAGAAGATTGCCATTCTCATTCCGACGCTGGTTACCATGAAAACAACACAGAATGCAAAGTGCCACGCCCCCCTAATGAAATGTCGAACTCTTCTTAATGATCCTATGAAACCAGGAAATTGGGAGGCTTTGTGGCTCTCCATGAAGGGAATTTGCCACTCACTGCAAATGGATGGTTCCTGAAGAGGCGCAAAAGTGCAATGGTGAAATCTCCTGATTTCGAATTGATTACAAAACCACAATAGTTGCAAATTTGGACCACATAATGAATCAGAGCGAAGGAGAAGATTGCCATTCTCATTCCGACACTGGTTACCATGAAAAGAACACAGAATGCAAAGTGCCACGCCCCCCTAATGAAATGTCGAACTCTTCTTAATGATCCTCTGAAACCAGGAAATTGGGAGGCTTTGTGGCTCTCCATGAAGGGAATATGCCACTCACTGCAAATGAAAGGTTCGTGTAGAAGCGCAAAAGTGCAATGGTGAAATCTTCTGATTTCGAGTTGATTACAAAACCTCAATAGTTGCAAATTCTGACCAAATAATGAATCAGAGCGAATGAGAAGATTGCCTTTCTAATTCCGACACTGGTTACCATGAAAACAACACAGAATCCAAAGTGCCACGCCCCCATAATGAAATGTCGAACTGTTCTTAATGATCCTCTGAAACCAGGAAATTGGGAGGCTTTGCGGATCTCCATGAAGAGTACTTGCCACTCACTGCAAATGGATGGTTCCTGAAGAGGCGCAAAAGTGCAATGGTGAAATCTTCTCATTTCTAGTTGATTACAAAACCTCAATAGTTGCAAATTTGGACCAAATAATGAATCAGAGCGAAGGAGAAGATTGCCATTCTCATACCGACGCTGGTTACCATGAAAACAACACAGAATGCAAAGTGCCACGCCCTAATGAAATGTCGAACTCTTCTTAATGATCCTCTGAAACCAGGAAATTAAGAGGCTTTGCGGCAATCCATGAAGGGAATTTGCCACTCACTGCAAATGAAAGGTTCGTGAAGAGGCGCAAAAGTGCAATGGTGAAATCTTCTGATTTCGAATTGATTACAAAACCACAATAGTTGCAAATTTGGACCACATAATGAATCAGAGCGAAGGAGAAGATTGCCATTCTCATTCCGACACTGGTTACCATGAAAAGAACACAGAATGCAAAGTGCCACGCCCCGCTAATGAAATGTCGAACTCTTCTTAATGATCATCTGAAACCAGGAAATTGGGAGGCTTTGTGGCTCTTTATGAAGGGAATATGCCACTCACTGCAAATGAAAGGTTCGTGAAGAAGCGCAAAAGTGCAATGGTGAAATCTTCTGATTTCGAGTTGATTACAAAACCTCAATAGTTGCAAATTTGGACCAAATAATGAATCAGAGCGAAGGAGAAGATTGCCATTCTCATTCCGACGCTGGTTACCATGAAAACAACACAGAATGCAAAGTGCCACGCCCCCCTAATGAAATGTCGAACTCTTCTTAATGATCCTCTGAAACCAGGAAATTGGGAGGCTTTGTGGCTCTCCATGAAGGGAATTTGCCACTCACTGCAAATGGATGGTTCCTGAAGAGGCGCAAAAGTGCAATGGTGAAATCTTCTGATTTCGAATTGATTACAAAACCACAATAGTTGCAAATTTGGACCACATAATGAATCAGAGCGAAGGAGAAGATTGCCATTCTCATTCCGACACTGGTTACCATGAAAAGAACACAGAATGCAAAGTGCCACGCCCCCCTAATGAAATGTCGAACTCTTCTTAATGATCCTCTGAAACCAGGAAATTGGGAGGCTTTGTGGCTCTCCATGAAGGGAATATGCCACTCACTGCAAATGAAAGGTTCGTGTAGAAGCGCAAAAGTGCAATGGTGAAATCTTCTGATTTCGAGTTGATTACAAAACCTCAATAGTTGCAAATTCTGACCAAATAATGAATCAGAGCGAATGAGAAGATTGCCTTTCTAATTCCGACACTGGTTACCATGAAAACAACACAGAATCCAAAGTGCCACGCCCCCATAATGAAATGTCGAACTGTTCTTAATGATCCTCTGAAACCAGGAAATTGGGAGGCTTTGCGGATCTCCATGAAGAGTACTTGCCACTCACTGCAAATGGATGGTTCCTGAAGAGGCGCAAAAGTGCAATGGTGAAATCTTCTCATTTCTAGTTGATTACAAAACCTCAATAGTTGCAAATTTGGACCAAATAATGAATCAGAGCGAAGGAGAAGATTGCCATTCTCATACCGACGCTGGTTACCATGAAAACAACACAGAATGCAAAGTGCCACGCCCTAATGAAATGTCGAACTCTTCTTAATGATCCTCTGAAACCAGGAAATTAAGAGGCTTTGCGGCAATCCATGAAGGGAATTTGCCACTCACTGCAAATGAAAGGTTCGTGAAGAGGCGCAAAAGTGCAATGGTGAAATCTTCTGATTTCGAGTTGATTACAAAACCTCAATAGTTGCAAATTTGGACCAAATAATGAATCAGAGCGAAGGAGAAGATTGCCATTCTCATTCCGACGCTGGTTACCATGAAAACAACACAGAATGCAAAGTGCCACGCCCCCCTAATGAAATGTCGAACTCTTCTTAATGATCCTCTGAAACCAGGAAATTAAGAGGCTTTTTGGCTCTCCATGAAGGGAATTTGCCACTCACTGCAAATGATAGGTTCGTGAAGAGGCGCAAAAGTGCAATGGTGAAACCTTCTGATTTCGAGTTGATTACAAAACCTCAATAGTTGCAAATTTGGACCAAATAATGAATCAGAGCGAAGGAAAAGATTGCCATTCTCATACCGACGCTGGTTACCATGAAAACAACACAGAATGCAAAGTGCCACGCCCTAATGAAATGTCGAACTCTTCTTAATGATCCTCTGAAACCAGGAAATTGGGAGGCTTTGCGGCAATCCATGAAGGGAATTTGCCACTCACTGCAAATGGATGGTTCCTGAAGAGGCGCAAAAGTGCAATGGTGAAATCTTCTGATTTCGAATTGATTACAAAACCACAATAGTTGCAAATTTGGACCACATAATGAATCAGAGCGAAGGAGAAGATTGCCATTCTCATTCCGACACTGGTTACCATGAAAAGAACACAGAATGCAAAGTGCCACGCCCCGCTAATGAAATGTCGAACTCTTCTCAATGATCATCTGAAACCAGGAAATTGGGAGGCTTTGTGGCTCTTTATGAAGGGAATATGCCACTCACTGCAAATGAAAGGTTCGTGAAGAAGCGCAAAAGTGCAATGGTGAAATCTTCTGATTTCGAGTTGATTACAAAACCTAAATAGTTGCAAATTCTGACCAAATAATGAATCAGAGCGAATGAGAAGATTGCCTGTCTAATTCCGACACTGGTTACCATGAAAACAACACAGAATGCAAAGTGCCACGCCCCCCTAATGAAATGTCGAACTCTTCTTAATGATCCTCTGAAACCAGGAAATTGGGAGGCTTTGTGGCTCTTTATGAAGGGAATATGCCACTCACTGCAAATGAAAGGTTCGTGAAGAAGCGCAAAAGTGCAATGGTGAAATCTTCTGATTTCGAGTTGATTACAAAACCTCAATAGTTGCAAATTTGGACCAAATAATGAATCAGAGCGAAGGAGAAGATTGCCATTCTCATTCCGACGCTGGTTACCATGAAAAGAACACAGAATGCAAAGTGCCACGCCCCCCTAATGAAATGTCGAACTCTTCTTAATGATCATCTGAAACCAGGAAATTGGGAGGCTTTGTGGCTCTTTATGAAGGGAATATGCCACTCACTGCAAATGAAAGGTTCGTGAAGAAGCGCAAAAGTGCAATGGTGAAATCTTCTGATTTCGAGTTGATTACAAAACCTAAATAGTTGCAAATTCTGACCAAATAATGAATCAGAGCGAATGAGAAGATTGCCTTTCTAATTCCGACACTGGTTACCATGAAAACAACACAGAATGCAAAGTGCCACGCCCCCCTAATGAAATGTCGAACTCTTCTTAATGATCCTCTGAAACCAGGAAATTGGGAGGCTTTGTGGCTCTTTATGAAGGGAATATGCCACTCACTGCAAATGAAAGGTTCGTGAAGAAGCGCAAAAGTGCAATGGTGAAATCTTCTGATTTCGAGTTGATTACAAAACCTCAATAGTTGCAAATTTGGACCAAATAATGAATCAGAGCGAAGGAGAAGATTGCCATTCTCATTCCGACGCTGGTTACCATGAAAAGAACACAGAATGCAAAGTGCCACGCCCCCCTAATGAAATGTCGAACTCTTCTTAATGATCATCTGAAACCAGGAAATTGGGAGGCTTTGTGGCTCTTTATGAAGGGAATATGCCACTCACTGCAAATGAAAGGTTCGTGAAGAAGCGCAAAAGTGCAATGGTGAAATCTTCTGATTTCGAGTTGATTACAAAACCTAAATAGTTGCAAATTCTGACCAAATAATGAATCAGAGCGAATGAGAAGATTGCCTTTCTAATTCCGACACTGGTTACCATGAAAACAACACAGAATGCAAAGTGCCACGCCCCCCTAATGAAATGTCGAACTCTTCTTAATGATCCTCTGAAACCAGGAAATTGGGAGGCTTTGTGGCTCTTTATGAAGGGAATATGCCACTCACTGCAAATGAAAGGTTCGTGAAGAAGCGCAAAAGTGCAATGGTGAAATCTTCTGATTTCGAGTTGATTACAAAACCTCAATAGTTGCAAATTTGGACCAAATAATGAATCAGAGCGAAGGAGAAGATTGCCATTCTCATTCCGACGCTGGTTACCATGAAAACAACACAGAATGCAAAGTGCCACGCCCCCCTAATGAAATGTCGAACTCTTCTTAATGATCCTATGAAACCAGGAAATTGGGAGGCTTTGTGGCTCTCCATGAAGGGAATTTGCCACTCACTGCAAATGGATGGTTCCTGAAGAGGCGCAAAAGTGCAATGGTGAAATCTCCTGATTTCGAATTGATTACAAAACCACAATAGTTGCAAATTTGGACCACATAATGAATCAGAGCGAAGGAGAAGATTGCCATTCTCATTCCGACACTGGTTACCATGAAAAGAACACAGAATGCAAAGTGCCACGCCCCAATGAAATGTCGAACTCTTCTTAATGATCCTCTGAAACCAGGAAATTGGGAGGCTTTGTGGCTCTCCATGAAGGGAATATGCCACTCACTGCAAATGAAAGGTTCCTGAAGAGGCGCAAAAGTGCAATGGTGAAATCTTCTCATTTCTAGTTGATTACAAAACCTCAATAGTTGCAAATTTGGACCAAATAATGAATCAGAGCGAAGGAGAAGATTGCCATTCTCATACCGACGCTGGTTACCATGAAAACAACACAGAATCCAAAGTGCCACGCCCCCATAATGAAATGTCGAACTGTTCTTAATGATCCTCTGAAACCAGGAAATTGGGAGGCTTTGCGGATCTCCATGAAGAGTACTTGCCACTCACTGCAAATGGATGGTTCCTGAAGAGGCGCAAAAGTGCAATGGTGAAATCTTCTCATTTCTAGTTGATTACAAAACCTCAATAGTTGCAAATTTGGACCAAATAATGAATCAGAGCGAAGGAGAAGATTGCCATTCTCATACCGACGCTGGTTACCATGAAAACAACACAGAATGCAAAGTGCCACGCCCTAATGAAATGTCGAACTCTTCTTAATGATCCTCTGAAACCAGGAAATTAAGAGGCTTTGCGGCAATCCATGAAGGGAATTTGCCACTCACTGCAAATGAAAGGTTCGTGAAGAGGCGCAAAAGTGCAATGGTGAAATCTTCTGATTTCGAATTGATTACAAAACCACAATAGTTGCAAATTTGGACCACATAATGAATCAGAGCGAAGGAGAAGATTGCCATTCTCATTCCGACACTGGTTACCATGAAAAGAACACAGAATGCAAAGTGCCACGCCCCGCTAATGAAATGTCGAACTCTTCTTAATGATCATCTGAAACCAGGAAATTGGGAGGCTTTGTGGCTCTTTATGAAGGGAATATGCCACTCACTGCAAATGAAAGGTTCGTGAAGAAGCGCAAAAGTGCAATGGTGAAATCTTCTGATTTCGAGTTGATTACAAAACCTAAATAGTTGCAAATTCTGACCAAATAATGAATCAGAGCGAAGGAGAAGATTGCCATTCTCATTCCGACGCTGGTTACCATGAAAACAACACAGAATGCAAAGTGCCACGCCCCCCTAATGAAATGTCGAACTCTTCTTAATGATCCTCTGAAACCAGGAAATTGGGAGGCTTTGTGGCTCTCCATGAAGGGAATTTGCCACTCACTGCAAATGGATGGTTCCTGAAGAGGCGCAAAAGTGCAATGGTGAAATCTCCTGATTTCGAATTGATTACAAAACCACAATAGTTGCAAATTTGGACCACATAATGAATCAGAGCGAAGGAGAAGATTGCCATTCTCATTCCGACACTGGTTACCATGAAAAGAACACAGAATGCAAAGTGCCACGCCCCCCTAATGAAATGTCGAACTCTTCTTAATGATCCTCTGAAACCAGGAAATTGGGAGGCTTTGTGGCTCTCCATGAAGGGAATATGCCACTCACTGCAAATGAAAGGTTCGTGAAGAAGCGCAAAAGTGCAATGGTGAAATCTTCTGATTTCGAGTTGATTACAAAACCTCAATAGTTGCAAATTTGGACCAAATAATGAATCAGAGCGAAGGAGAAGATTGCCATTCTCATACCGACGCTGGTTACCATGAAAACAACACAGAATGCAAAGTGCCACGCCCTAATGAAATGTCGAACTCTTCTTAATGATCCTCTGAAACCAGGAAATTAAGAGGCTTTGCGGCAATCCATGAAGGGAATTTGCCACTCACTGCAAATGAAAGGTTCGTGAAGAGGCGCAAAAGTGCAATGGTGAAATCTTCTGATTTCGAATTGATTACAAAACCACAATAGTTGCAAATTTGGACCACATAATGAATCAGAGCGAAGGAGAAGATTGCCATTCTCATTCCGACACTGGTTACCATGAAAAGAACACAGAATGCAAAGTGCCACGCCCCGCTAATGAAATGTCGAACTCTTCTTAATGATCATCTGAAACCAGGAAATTGGGAGGCTTTGTGGCTCTTTATGAAGGGAATATGCCACTCACTGCAAATGAAAGGTTCGTGAAGAAGCGCAAAAGTGCAATGGTGAAATCTTCTGATTTCGAGTTGATTACAAAACCTAAATAGTTGCAAATTCTGACCAAATAATGAATCAGAGCGAATGAGAAGATTGCCTTTCTAATTCCGACACTGGTTACCATGAAAACAACACAGAATGCAAAGTGCCACGCCCCCCTAATGAAATGTCGAACTCTTCTTAATGATCCTCTGAAACCAGGAAATTGGGAGGCTTTGTGGCTCTCCATGAAGGGAATATGCCACTCACTGCAAATGAAAGGTTCGTGAAGAAGCGCAAAAGTGCAATGGTGAAATCTTCTGATTTCGAGTTGATTACAAAACCTCAATAGTTGCAAATTTGGACCAAATAATGAATCAGAGCGAAGGAGAAGATTGCCATTCTCATTCCGACACTGGTTACCATGAAAAGAACACAGAATGCAAAGTGCCACGCCCTAATGAAATGTCGAACTCTTCTTAATGATCATCTGAAACCAGGAAATTGGGAGGCTTTGTGGCTCTTTATGAAGGGAATATGCCACTCACTGCAAATGAAAGGTTCGTGAAGAAGCGCAAAAGTGCAATGGTGAAATCTTCTGATTTCGAGTTGATTACAAAACCTAAATAGTTGCAAATTCTGACCAAATAATGAATCAGAGCGAATGAGAAGATTGCCTTTCTAATTCCGACACTGGTTACCATGAAAACAACACAGAATGCAAAGTGCCACGCCCCCCTAATGAAATGTCGAACTCTTCTTAATGATCCTCTGAAACCAGGAAATTGGGAGGCTTTGTGGCTCTTTATGAAGGGAATTTGCCACTCACTGCAAATGGATGGTTCCTGAAGAGGCGCAAAAGTGCAATGGTGAAATCTTCTGATTTCGAGTTGATTACAAAACCTCAATAGTTGCAAATTTGGACCAAATAATGAATCAGAGCGAAGGAGAAGATTGCCATTCTCA
The DNA here is from genome assembly GCA_036172245.1 of Raillietiella orientalis. NCBI lineage: Eukaryota > Metazoa > Arthropoda > Ichthyostraca > Raillietiellida > Raillietiellidae > Raillietiella > Raillietiella orientalis. Next base: position 21,153 of record JAYWIR010000177.1, read on the forward strand.
TTCCGACGCTGGTTACCATGAAAAGAACACAGTCCGCCCACAACACAGAATGCAAAGTGCCACGCCCTAATGAAATGTCGAACTCTTCTTAATGATCCTCTGAAACCAGGAAATTAAGAGGCTTTGCGGCAATCCATGAAGGGAATTTGCCACTCACTGCAAATGAAAGGTTCGTGAAGAGGCGCAAAAGTGCAATGGTGAAATCTTCTGATTTCGAATTGATTACAAAACCACAATAGTTGCAAATTTGGACCACATAATGAATCAGAGCGAAGGAGAAGATTGCCATTCTCATTCCGACACTGGTTACCATGAAAAGAACACAGAATGCAAAGTGCCACGCCCCGCTAATGAAATGTCGAACTCTTCTTAATGATCATCTGAAACCAGGAAATTGGGAGGCTTTGTGGCTCTTTATGAAGGGAATATGCCACTCACTGCGAATGAAAGGTTCGTGAAGAAGCGCAAAAGTGCAATGGTGAAATCTTCTGATTTCGAGTTGATTACAAAACCTAAATAGTTGCAAATTCTGACCAAATAATGAATCAGAGCGAATGAGAAGATTGCCTTTCTAATTCCGACACTGGTTACCATGAAAACAACACAGAATGCAAAGTGCCACGCCCCCCTAATGAAATGTCGAACTCTTCTTAATGATCCTCTGAAACCAGGAAATTAAGAGGCTTTTTGGCTCTCAATGAAGGGAATTTGCCACTCACTGCAAATGATAGGTTCGTGAAGAGGCGCAAAAGTGCAATGGTGAAATCTTCTGATTTCGAGTTGATTACAAAACCTCAATAGTTGCAAATTTGGACCAAATAATGAATCAGAGCGAAGGAAAAGATTGCCATTCTCATACCGACGCTGGTTACCATGAAAACAACACAGAATGCAAAGTGCCACGCCCTAATGAAATGTCGAACTCTTCTGAATGATCCACTGAAACCAGGAAATTGGGAGGCTTTGCGGCAATCCATGAAGGGAATTTGCCACTCACTGCAAATGGATGGTTCCTGAAGAGGCGCAAAAGTGCAATGGTGAAATCTTCTGATTTCGAATTGATTACAAAACCACAATAGTTGCAAATTTGGACCACATAATGAATCAGAGCGAAGGAGAAGATTGCCATTCTCATTCCGACACTGGTTACCATGAAAAGAACACAGAATGCAAAGTGCCACGCCCCACTAATGAAATGTCGAACTCTTCTCAATGATCATCTGAAACCAGGAAATTGGGAGGCTTTGTGGCTCTTTATGAAGGGAATATGCCACTCACTGCAAATGAAAGGTTCGTGAAGAAGCGCAAAAGTGCAATGGTGAAATCTTCTGATTTCGAGTTGATTACAAAACCTAAATAGTTGCAAATTCTGACCAAATAATGAATCAGAGCGAATGAGAAGATTGCCTGTCTAATTCCGACACTGGTTACCATGAAAACAACACAGAATGCAAAGTGCCACGCCCCCCTAATGAAATGTCGAACTCTTCTTAATGATCCTCTGAAACCAGGAAATTGGGAGGCTTTGTGGCTCTTTATGAAGGGAATATGCCACTCACTGCAAATGAAAGGTTCGTGAAGAAGCGCAAAAGTGCAATGGTGAAATCTTCTGATTTCGAGTTGATTACAAAACCTCAATAGTTGCAAATTTGGACCAAATAATGAATCAGAGCGAAGGAGAAGATTGCCATTCTCATTCCGACGCTGGTTACCATGAAAAGAACACAGAATGCAAAGTGCCACGCCCCCCTAATGAAATGTCGAACTCTTCTTAATGATCATCTGAAACCAGGAAATTGGGAGGCTTTGTGGCTCTTTATGAAGGGAATATGCCACTCACTGCAAATGAAAGGTTCGTGAAGAAGCGCAAAAGTGCAATGGTGAAATCTTCTGATTTCGAGTTGATTACAAAACCTCAATAGTTGCAAATTTGGACCAAATAATGAATCAGAGCGAAGGAGAAGATTGCCATTCTCATTCCGACGCTGGTTACCATGAAAAGAACACAGAATGCAAAGTGCCACGCCCCCCTAATGAAATGTCGAACTCTTCTTAATGATCATCTGAAACCAGGAAATTGGGAGGCTTTGTGGCTCTTTATGAAGGGAATATGCCACTCACTGCAAATGAAAGGTTCGTGAAGAAGCGCAAAAGTGCAATGGTGAAATCTTCTGATTTCGAGTTGATTACAAAACCTAAATAGTTGCAAATTCTGACCAAATAATGAATCAGAGCGAATGAGAAGATTGCCTTTCTAATTCCGACACTGGTTACCATGAAAACAACACAGAATGCAAAGTGCCACGCCCCCCTAATGAAATGTCGAACTCTTCTTAATGATCCTCTGAAACCAGGAAATTGGGAGGCTTTGTGGCTCTTTATGAAGGGAATATGCCACTCACTGCAAATGAATGGTTCGTGAAGAGGCGCAAAAGTGCAATGGTGAAATCTTCTGATTTCGAATTGATTACAAAACCACAATAGTTGCAAATTTGGACCAAATAATGAATCAGAGCGAAGGAGAAGATTGCCATTCTCATTCCGACGCTGGTTACCATGAAAACAACACAGAATGCAAAGTGCCACGCCCCCCTAATGAAATGTCGAACTCTTCTTAATGATCCTCTGAAACCAGGAAATTAAGAGGCTTTTTGGCTCTCCATGAAGGGAATTTGCCACTCACTGCAAATGATAGGTTCGTGAAGAGGCGCAAAAGTGCAATGGTGAAATCTTCTGATTTCGAGTTGATTACAAAACCTCAATAGTTGCAAATTTGGACCAAATAATGAATCAGAGCGAAGGAAAAGATTGCCATTCTCATACCGACGCTGGTTACCATGAAAACAACACAGAATGCAAAGTGCCACGCCCTAATGAAATGTCGAACTCTTCTTAATGATCCTCTGAAACCAGGAAATTGGGAGGCTTTGCGGCAATCCATGAAGGGAATTTGCCACTCACTGCAAATGGATGGTTCCTGAAGAGGCGCAAAAGTGCAATGGTGAAATCTTCTGATTTCGAATTGATTACAAAACCACAATAGTTGCAAATTTGGACCACATAATGAATCAGAGCGAAGGAGAAGATTGCCATTCTCATTCCGACACTGGTTACCATGAAAAGAACACAGAATGCAAAGTGCCACGCCCCGCTAATGAAATGTCGAACTCTTCTCAATGATCATCTGAAACCAGGAAATTGGGAGGCTTTGTGGCTCTTTATGAAGGGAATATGCCACTCACTGCAAATGAAAGGTTCGTGAAGAAGCGCAAAAGTGCAATGGTGAAATCTTCTGATTTCGAGTTGATTACAAAACCTAAATAGTTGCAAATTCTGACCAAATAATGAATCAGAGCGAATGAGAAGATTGCCTGTCTAATTCCGACACTGGTTACCATGAAAACAACACAGAATGCAAAGTGCCACGCCCCCCTAATGAAATGTCGAACTCTTCTTAATGATCCTCTGAAACCAGGAAATTGGGAGGCTTTGTGGCTCTTTATGAAGGGAATATGCCACTCACTGCAAATGAAAGGTTCGTGAAGAAGCGCAAAAGTGCAATGGTGAAATCTTCTGATTTCGAGTTGATTACAAAACCTCAATAGTTGCAAATTTGGACCAAATAATGAATCAGAGCGAAGGAGAAGATTGCCATTCTCATTCCGACGCTGGTTACCATGAAAAGAACACAGAATGCAAAGTGCCACGCCCCCCTAATGAAATGTCGAACTCTTCTTAATGATCATCTGAAACCAGGAAATTGGGAGGCTTTGTGGCTCTTTATGAAGGGAATATGCCACTCACTGCAAATGAAAGGTTCGTGAAGAAGCGCAAAAGTGCAATGGTGAAATCTTCTGATTTCGAGTTGATTACAAAACCTAAATAGTTGCAAATTCTGACCAAATAATGAATCAGAGCGAATGAGAAGATTGCCTTTCTAATTCCGACACTGGTTACCATGAAAACAACACAGAATGCAAAGTGCCACGCCCCCCTAATGAAATGTCGAACTCTTCTTAATGATCCTCTGAAACCAGGAAATTGGGAGGCTTTGTGGCTCTTTATGAAGGGAATATGCCACTCACTGCAAATGAAAGGTTCGTGAAGAAGCGCAAAAGTGCAATGGTGAAATCTTCTGATTTCGAGTTGATTACAAAACCTCAATAGTTGCAAATTTGGACCAAATAATGAATCAGAGCGAATGAGAAGATTGCCTTTCTAATTCCGACACTGGTTACCATGAAAACAACACAGAATGCAAAGTGCCACGCCCCCCTAATGAAATGTCGAACTCTTCTTAATGATCCTCTGAAACCAGGAAATTGGGAGGCTTTGTGGCTCTCCATGAAGGGAATTTCCACTCACTGCAAATGGATGGTTCCTGAAGAGGCGCAAAAGTGCAATGGTGAAATCTTCTGATTTCGAATTGATTACAAAACCACAATAGTTGCAAATTTGGACCAAATAATGAATCAGAGCGAAGGAGAAGATTGCCATTCTCATTCCGACGCTGGTTACCATGAAAACAACACAGAATGCAAAGTGCCACGCCCCCCTAATGAAATGTCGAACTCTTCTTAATGATCCTCTGAAACCAGGAAATTGGGAGGCTCTGCGGCTCTCCATGAAGGGAGTTTTCCACTCACTGTAAATGGATGGTTCGTGAAGAAGCGCAAAAGGGCAATGGTGAAATCTTCTGATTTCGAGTTGATTACAAAACCTCAATAGTTGCAAATTTGGACCAAATAATGAATCAGAGCGAAGGAGAAGATTGCCATTCTCATTCCGACGCTGGTTACCATGAAAAGAACACAGAATGCAAAGTGCCACGCCCCCCTAATGAAATGTCGAACTCTTCTTAATGATCATCTGAAACCAGGAAATTAAGAGGCTTTGCGGCAATCCATGAAGGGAATTTGCCACTCACTGCAAATGAAAGGTTCGTGAAGAGGCGCAAAAGTGCAATGGTGAAATCTTCTGATTTCGAATTGATTACAAAACCACAATAGTTGCAAATTTGGACCACATAATGAATCAGAGCGAAGGAGAAGATTGCCATTCTCATTCCGACACTGGTTACCATGAAAAGAACACAGAATGCAAAGTGCCACGCCCCGCTAATGAAATGTCGAACTCTTCTTAATGATCATCTGAAACCAGGAAATTGGGAGGCTTTGTGGCTCTTTATGAAGGGAATATGCCACTCACTGCAAATGAAAGGTTCGTGAAGAAGCGCAAAAGTGCAATGGTGAAATCTTCTGATTTCGAGTTGATTACAAAACCTAAATAGTTGCAAATTCTGACCAAATAATGAATCAGAGCGAATGAGAAGATTGCCTTTCTAATTCCGACACTGGTTACCATGAAAACAACACAGAATGCAAAGTGCCACGCCCCCCTAATGAAATGTCGAACTCTTCTTAATGATCCTCTGAAACCAGGAAATTAAGAGGCTTTTTGGCTCTCCATGAAGGGAATTTGCCACTCACTGCAAATGATAGGTTCGTGAAGAGGCGCAAAAGTGCAATGGTGAAATCTTCTGATTTCGAGTTGATTACAAAACCTCAATAGTTGCAAATTTGGACCAAATAATGAATCAGAGCGAAGGAAAAGATTGCCATTCTCATACCGACGCTGGTTACCATGAAAACAACACAGAATGCAAAGTGCCACGCCCTAATGAAATGTCGAACTCTTCTTAATGATCCTCTGAAACCAGGAAATTGGGAGGCTTTGCGGCAATCCATGAAGGGAATTTGCCACTCACTGCAAATGGATGGTTCCTGAAGAGGCGCAAAAGTGCAATGGTGAAATCTTCTGATTTCGAATTGATTACAAAACCACAATAGTTGCAAATTTGGACCACATAATGAATCAGAGCGAAGGAGAAGATTGCCTTTCTCATTCCGACACTGGTTACCATGAAGGCAACACCGAATCCAAAGTGACACGCTCTAAGGAAATGTCGGACTCTTCTTAACGATCCTCTGAAACGAGGAAATTGTAAGGCTCTGCTGCTCTCCATGACGTGAATTTGCCACTTACTGCAAATGGAAGGTTCGTGAAAAGGCGCAAAATTACAATGGTGAAATCTTCTGATTTCGAGTTGATTACAAAACCTCATTAGTTGCAAATTTGGACCAATTAATGAATCAGAGGGAAGGAGAAGATTGCCTTTCCAATTCCGACACTGGTTACCATGAAGGCAACACCGAATCCAAAGTGACACGCTCTAAGGAAATGTCGGACTCTTCTTAACGATCCTCTGAAACGAGGAAATTGGAAGGCTCTGCTGCTCTCTATGACGTGAATTTGCCACATACTGCAAATGGAAGGTTCGTGAAGAGGCGGAAAATTGCAATGGTGAAATCTTCTGATATCCAATTGATTGCTAAACCTCAATAGTTGCAAATTTGCACCAAATAATGAATCAGAACGAAGGAGAGGATTGCCTTTCGAATTTTGAAACTGTTCACTTTGAAAACAACAGCGAAGCCAAAGTGCCACGCCCTAATGAAACGTCGGACTCTTCTAAACGATCCTCTGAATCCTGGAAATTGGAAGGCTCTGCCGCTCTCTATGACTAGAATTTGCCACTCACTGCAAATGGATGGTTCGTGAAGAGGCGGAAAAGTGCCATGGTGAAATGTTCTGAATTCGAATTGATAAGAAAACCTGAATAGTTCCAAATTTGGACCAAATAATGAATCAAAGCCCAGGAGAAGATTGCCTTTTTAATTCCGACACTGGTTACCATGAAGACAACACCGAATGCAAAGTCTCACGCTCTAACGAAATGTCGGACTCTTCTCAACGATCCTCTAAAACCAGGAAATTGGAAGGCTCTGCTGCTCTCTATGACGAGAATTTGCCGCTCAGTGCAAATAGTTCGTTCGTCAAGAGGCGGAGAAGTGCAATAGTGAAATGTTCTGAATTCGAATTGATTACAAAACCTAAAAAGTTGCCATTTTGGACCAAATAAATAATCATACCGAAGGAGAAGATTGGCTTTCCAATTCCGACACTGGTTACTATGAAAACAACAGAGAATCCAAAGTGCCACGCGCTAATGAAACGTCGGACTCTTCTAAACAATCCTCTGAAACCAGGAAATTCGAAGGCTCTGCTGCTCTCCATGACGTGAATTTGCCACTCACTGCAAATGAAAGGTTCGTGAAGAGGCGCAAAAGTGCAATGGTGAAATCTTCTGATTTCGAGTTGATTACAAAACCTCAATAGTTGCAAATTTGGACCAAATAATGAATCAGAGCGAATGAGAGGATTGCCTTTCTAATTCCGAAACTGGTTACCATGAAAACAACACAGAATCCAAAGTGCCACGCCCTAATGAAATGTCGAACTCTTCTAAACGATCCTCTGAAACCAGGAAATTGGGAGGCTTTGCGGCTCTCTATGAAGGGAATTTGCCACTCACTGCAAATGGATGGTTCGTGAAGAGGCGCAAAAGTGCAATGGTGAAATCTTCTGATTTCGAGTTGATTACAAAGCCTCAATAGTTGCAAATTTGGACCAAATAATGAATCAGAGCGAATGAGAAGATTGCCTTTCTAATTCCGACACTGGTTACCATGAAAACAACATAGAATGCAAAGTGCCACGCATTAATGAAATGTCGAACTCTACTTAATGATCCTCTGAATCCAGGAAATTGGGAGGCTTTGCGGCTCTCCATGAAGGGAGTTTGCCACTCACTGCAAATGAAAGGTTCGTGAAGAGGCGCAAAAGTGCAATGGTGAAATCTTCTGATTAAGAATTGATTACAAAACCTCAATAGTTGCAAATTACAAGTAAATAATGAATCAGAGCGAAGGAGCAGATTGCCTTTCTAATTCCGACACTGGTTACCATGAAAACAACACAGAATCAAAAGTGCCACGCCCTAATGAAATGTCGAACTCTTCTTAATGATCCTCTGAAACCAGGAAATTGGGAGGCTCTGCGGCTCTCCATGAAGGGAGTTTGCCACTCACTTCAAATGAAAGGTTCGTGAAGAGGCGCAAAAGTGCAATGGTGAAATCTTCTGATTTCGAGTTGATTACAAAACCTCAATAGTTGCATATTTGGACCTAATAATGAATCAGAGCGAATAATAAGATTGCCTTTCTAATTCCGACACTGGTTACCATCAAAGCAACACAGAATGCAAAGTGCCACGCCCTAATGAAATGTCGAACTCTTCTTAATGATTCTCTGTAACTAGGAAATTGGGAGGCTTTGCGGCTCTCCATGAAGGGAATTTGCCACTCACTGCAAATGGATGGTTCGTGAAGAGGCGCAAAAGTGCAATGGTGAAATCTTCTGATTTCGAGTTGATTACAAAGCCTCAATAGTTGCAAATTTGGACCAAATAATGAATCAGAGCGAATGAGAAGATTGCCTTTCTAATTCCGACACTGGTTACCATGAAAACAACACAGAATGCAAAGTGCCACGCCCTAAAGAAATGTCGAACTCTTCTTAATGATCCTCTGAAACCAGGAAATTGGGAGGCTTTGCGGCTCTCCATGAAAGAATTTTGCCACTCACTGCAAATGAAAGGTTCGTGAAGGGGCGCAAAAGTGCAATGGTGAAATCTTCTGATTTCGAGTTGATTACAAAACCTCAATAGTTGCAAATTTGGACCAAATAATGAATCAGAGCGAATGAGAAGATTGCCTTTCTAATTCCGACACTGGTTACCATGAAAACAACACAGAATGCAAACTGCCACGCCCTAAAGAAATGTCGAACTCTTCTTAATGAACCTCTGAAACCAGGAAATTGGGAGGCTTTGCGGCTCTCCATGAAGGGAATTTGCCACTCACTGCAAATGAAAGGTTCGTGAAGAGGCGCAAAAGTGCAATGGTGAAATCTTCTGATTTCGAGTTGATTACAAAACCTCAATAGTTGCAAATTTGAACCAAATAATGAATCAGAGCGAATGAGAAGATTGCCTTTCTAATTCCGAGACTGGTTACCATGAAAACAACACAGAATGCAAAGTGCCACGCCCTAAAGAAATGTCGAAGTCTTCTTAATGATCCTCTGAAACCAGGAAATTGGGAGGCTTTGCGGCTCTCTATAAAAGAATTTTGCCACTCACTGCAAATGAAAGGTTCGTGAAGAGGCGCAAAAGTGCAATGGTGAAATCTTCTGATTTCGAGTTGATTACAAAACCTCAATAGTTGCAAATTTGGACCAAATAATGTATCGGAGCGAAGGAGAAGATTGCTCTTTAAATTCCGACCCTCGTTACTTTGAAAACAACAGAGAATGAAAAGTGCCACGCCCTAATGAAAAGTCGGACACTTCTTCACGATCCTCTGAAACCAGGATATTGGAAGGCTCTGCTGCTCTCCATGAGGTGAATTTCGCAATCACTGCAAATAGAAGGTTCGTCAAGAGGCGCAAAAGTGCAATGGTGAAATCTTCTGATTTCGAGTTGATTACAAAACCTCAATAGTTGCAAATTTGGACCAAATAATGAATCAGAGCGAATGAGAAGATTGCCTTTCTAATTCCGACACTGGTTACCATGAAAACAACACAGAATGCAAACTGCCACGCCCTAAAGAAATGTCGAACTCTTCTTAATGATTCTCTGTAACTAGGAAATTGGGAGGCTTTGCGGCTCTCCATGAAGGGAATTTGCCACTCACTGCAAATGAAAGGTTCGTGAAGAGGCGCAAAAGTGCAATTGTGAAATCTTCTGATTTCGAGTTGATTACAAAATCTCAATAGTTGCAAATTTGGACCAAATAATGAATCAGAGCGAATGAAAAGATTGCCTTTCTAATTCCGACACTGGTTACCATCAAAACAACACAGAATGCAAAGTGCCACGCCCTAATGAAATGTCGAACTCTTCTTAATGATTCTCTGTAACTAGGAAATTGGGAGGCTTTGTGGCTCTCCATGAAGGGAATTTGCCACTCACTGCAAATGGATGGTTCGTGAAGAGGCGCAAAAGTGCAATGGTGAAATCTTCTGATTTCGAGTTGATTACAAAACCTCAGTAGTTGCAAATTTGGACCAAATAATGTATCAGAGCGAAGGAGAAGATTGCTCTTTAAATTCCGACAATGGTTACTTTGAAAACAACAGAGAATGCAAAGTGCCACGCCCTAATGAGAAGTCGGACTCTTCTTAACGATCCTCTGAAACCAGGATATTGGAAGGCTCTGCTGCTCTCCATGACGTGAATTTCGCACTCACTGCAAATGGAAGGTTCGTGAAGAGGCGCAAAAGTGCAATTGTGAAATCTTCTGATTTCGAGTTGATTACAAAATCTCAATAGTTGCAAATTTGGACCAAATAATGAATCAGAGCGAATGAGAAGATTGCCTTTCTAATTCCGAGACTGGTTACCATGAAAACAACACAGAATGCAAAGTGCCACGCCCTAAAGAAATGTCGAACTCTTCTTAATGATTCTCTGTAACTAGGAAATTGGGAGGCTTTGCGGCTCTCCATGAAGGGAATTTGCCACTCACTGCAAATGAAAGGTTCGTGAAGAGGCGCAAAAGTGCAATGGTGAAATCTTCTGATTTCGAGTTGATTACAAAACCTCAATAGTTGCAAATTTGGACCAAATAATGAATCAGAGCGAATGAGAAGATTGCCTTTCTAATTCCGAGACTGGTTACCATGAAAACAACACAGAATGCAAAGTGCCACGCCCTAAAGAAATGTCGAACTCTTCTTAATGATCCTCTGAAACCAGGAAATTGGGAGGCTTTGCGGCTCTCTATGAAGGGAATTTGCCACTCACTGCAAATGAAAGGTTCGTGAAGAGGCGCAAAAGTGCAATGGTGAAATCTTCTGATTTCGAGTTGATTACAAAACCTCAATAGTTGCAAATTCTGACCAAATAATGAATCAGAGCGAATGAGAAGATTGCCTGTCTAATTCCGACACTGGTTACCATGAAAACAACACAGAATGCAAAGTGCCACGCCCCCCTAATGAAATGTCGAACTCTTCTTAATGATCCTCTGAAACCAGGAAATTGGGAGGCTTTGTGGCTCTTTATGAAGGGAATATGCCACTCACTGCAAATGAAAGGTTCGTGAAGAAGCGCAAAAGTGCAATGGTGAAATCTTCTGATTTCGAGTTGATTACAAAACCTCAATAGTTGCAAATTTGGACCAAATAATGAATCAGAGCGAAGGAGAAGATTGCCATTCTCATTCCGACGCTGGTTACCATGAAAAGAACACAGAATGCAAAGTGCCACGCCCCCCTAATGAAATGTCGAACTCTTCTTAATGATCATCTGAAACCAGGAAATTGGGAGGCTTTGTGGCTCTTTATGAAGGGAATATGCCACTCACTGCAAATGAAAGGTTCGTGAAGAAGCGCAAAAGTGCAATGGTGAAATCTTCTGATTTCGAGTTGATTACAAAACCTAAATAGTTGCAAATTCTGACCAAATAATGAATCAGAGCGAATGAGAAGATTGCCTTTCTAATTCCGACACTGGTTACCATGAAAACAACACAGAATGCAAACTGCCACGCCCCCCTAATGGAATGTCGAACTCTTCTTAATGATCCTCTGAAACCAGGAAATTGGGAGGCTTTGTGGCTCTTTATGAAGGGAATATGCCACTCACTGCAAATGAAAGGTTCGTGAAGAAGCGCAAAAGTGCAATGGTGAAATCTTCTGATTTCGAGTTGATTACAAAACCTCAATAGTTGCAAATTTGGACCAAATAATGAATCAGAGCGAAGGAGAAGATTGCCATTCTCATTCCGACGCTGGTTACCATGAAAACAACACAGAATGCAAAGTGCCACGCCCCCCTAATGAAATGTCGAACTCTTCTTAATGATCCTATGAAACCAGGAAATTGGGAGGCTTTGTGGCTCTCCATGAAAGGAATTTGCCACTCACTGCAAATGGATGGTTCCTGAAGAGGCGCAAAAGTGCAATGGTGAAATCTCCTGATTTCGAATTGATTACAAAACCACAATAGTTGCAAATTTGGACCACATAATGAATCAGAGCGAAGGAGAAGATTGCCATTCTCATTCCGACACTGGTTACCATGAAAAGAACACAGAATGCAAAGTGCCACGCCCCCCTAATGAAATGTCGAACTCTTCTTAATGATCCTCTGAAACCAGGAAATTGGGAGGCTTTGTGGCTCTCCATGAAGGGAATATGCCACTCACTGCAAACGAAAGGTTCGTGTAGAAGCGCAAAAGTGCAATGGTGAAATCTTCTGATTTCGAGTTGATTACAAAACCTCAATAGTTGCAAATTCTGACCAAATAATGAATCAGAGCGAATGAGAAGATTGCCTTTCTAATTCCGACACTGGTTACCATGAAAACAACACAGAATCCAAAGTGCCACGCCCCCATAATGAAATGTCGAACTGTTCTTAATGATCCTCTGAAACCAGGAAATTGGGAGGCTTTGCGGATCTCCATGAAGAGTACTTGCCACTCACTGCAAATGGATGGTTCCTGAAGAGGCGCAAAAGTGCAATGGTGAAATCTTCTCATTTCTAGTTGATTACAAAACCTCAATAGTTGCAAATTTGGACCAAATAATGAATCAGAGCGAAGGAGAAGATTGCCATTCTCATACCGACGCTGGTTACCATGAAAACAACACAGAATGCAAAGTGCCACGCCCTAATGAAATGTCGAACTCTTCTTAATGATCCTCTGAAACCAGGAAATTAAGAGGCTTTGCGGCAATCCATGAAGGGAATTTGCCACTCACTGCAAATGAAAGGTTCGTGAAGAGGCGCAAAAGTGCAATGGTGAAATCTTCTGATTTCGAATTGATTACAAAACCACAATAGTTGCAAATTTGGACCACATAATGAATCAGAGCGAAGGAGAAGATTGCCATTCTCATTCCGACACTGGTTACCATGAAAAGAACACAGAATGCAAAGTGCCACGCCCCGCTAATGAAATGTCGAACTCTTCTTAATGATCATCTGAAACCAGGAAATTGGGAGGCTTTGTGGCTCTTTATGAAGGGAATATGCCACTCACTGCAAATGAAAGGTTCGTGAAGAAGCGCAAAAGTGCAATGGTGAAATCTTCTGATTTCGAGTTGATTACAAAACCTAAATAGTTGCAAATTCTGACCAAATAATGAATCAGAGCGAATGAGAAGATTGCCTTTCTAATTCCGACACTGGTTACCATGAAAACAACACAGAATGCAAAGTGCCACGCCCCCCTAATGAAATGTCGAACTCTTCTTAATGATCCTCTGAAACCAGGAAATTAAGAGGCTTTTTGGCTCTCCATGAAGGGAATTTGCCACTCACTGCAAATGATAGGTTCGTGAAGAGGCGCAAAAGTGCAATGGTGAAATCTTCTGATTTCGAGTTGATTACAAAACCTCAATAGTTGCAAATTTGGACCAAATAATGAATCAGAGCGAAGGAAAAGATTGCCATTCTCATACCGACGCTGGTTACCATGAAAACAACACAGAATGCAAAGTGCCACGCCCTAATGAAATGTCGAACTCTTCTTAATGATCCACTGAAACCAGGAAATTGGGAGGCTTTGCGGCAATCCATGAAGGGAATTTGCCACTCACTGCAAATGGATGGTTCCTGAAGAGGCGCAAAAGTGCAATGGTGAAATCTTCTGATTTCGAATTGATTACAAAACCTAAATAGTTGCAAATTCTGACCAAATAATGAATCAGAGCGAATGAGAAGATTGCCTGTCTAATTCCGACACTGGTTACCATGAAAACAACACAGAATGCAAAGTGCCACGCCCCCCTAATGAAATGTCGAACTCTTCTTAATGATCCTCTGAAACCAGGAAATTGGGAGGCTTTGTGGCTCTTTATGAAGGGAATATGCCACTCACTGCAAATGAAAGGTTCGTGAAGAAGCGCAAAAGTGCAATGGTGAAATCTTCTGATTTCGAGTTGATTACAAAACCTCAATAGTTGCAAATTTGGACCAAATAATGAATCAGAGCGAAGGAGAAGATTGCCATTCTCATTCCGACGCTGGTTACCATGAAAACAACACAGAATGCAAAGTGCCACGCCCCCCTAATGAAATGTCGAACTCTTCTTAATGATCCTATGAAACCAGGAAATTGGGAGGCTTTGTGGCTCTCCATGAAGGGAATTTGCCACTCACTGCAAATGGATGGTTCCTGAAGAGGCGCAAAAGTGCAATGGTGAAATCTCCTGATTTCGAATTGATTACAAAACCACAATAGTTGCAAATTTGGACCAAATAATGAATCAGAGCGAAGGAGAAGATTGCCATTCTCATACCGACGCTGGTTACCATGAAAACAACAAAGAATCCAAAGTGCCACGCCCCCATAATGAAATGTCGAGCTGTTCTTAATGATCCTCTGAAACCAGGAAATTAAGAGGCTTTGCGGCAATCCATGAAGGGAATTTGCCACTCACTGCAAATGGATGGTTCCTGAAGAGGCGCAAAAGTGCAATGGTGAAATCTTCTCATTTCTAGTTGATTACAAAACCTCAATAGTTGCAAATTTGGACCAAATAATGAATCAGAGCGAAGGAGAAGATTGCCATTCTCATACCGACGCTGGTTACCATGAAAACAACACAGAATGCAAAGTGCCACGCCCTAATGAAATGTCGAACTCTTCTTAATGATCCTCTGAAACCAGGAAATTAAGAGGCTTTGCGGCAATCCATGAAGGGAATTTGCCACTCACTGCAAATGAAAGGTTCGTGAAGAGGCGCAAAAGTGCAATGGTGAAATCTTCTGATTTCGAATTGATTACAAAACCACAATAGTTGCAAATTTGGACCACATAATGAATCAGAGCGAAGGAGAAGATTGCCATTCTCATTCCGACACTGGTTACCATGAAAAGAACACAGAATGCAAAGTGCCACGCCCCGCTAATGAAATGTCGAACTCTTCTTAATGATCATCTGAAACCAGGAAATTGGGAGGCTTTGTGGCTCTTTATGAAGGGAATATGCCACTCACTGCAAATGAAAGGTTCGTGAAGAAGCGCAAAAGTGCAATGGTGAAATCTTCTGATTTCGAGTTGATTACAAAACCTAAATAGTTGCAAATTCTGACCAAATAATGAATCAGAGCGAATGAGAAGATTGCCTTTCTAATTCCGACACTGGTTACCATGAAAACAACACAGAATGCAAAGTGCCACGCCCCCCTAATGAAATGTCGAACTCTTCTTAATGATCCTCTGAATCCAGGAAATTAAGAGGCTTTTTGGCTCTCCATGAAGGGAATTTGCCACTCACTGCAAATGATAGGTTCGTGAAGAGGCGCAAAAGTGCAATGGTGAAATCTTCTGATTAAGAATTGATTACAAAACCTCAATAGTTGCAAATTACAAGTAAATAATGAATCAGAGCGAAGGAGCAGATTGCCTTTCTAATTCCGACACTGGTTACCATGAAAACAACACAGAATCAAAAGTGCCACGCCCTAATGAAATGTCGAACTCTTCTTAATGATCCTCTGAAACCAGGAAATTGGGAGGCTCTGCGGCTCTCCATGAAGGGAGTTTGCCACTCACTTCAAATGAAAGGTTCGTGAAGAGGCGCAAAAGTGCAATGGTGAAATCTTCTGATTTCGAGTTGATTACAAAACCTCAATAGTTGCATATTTGGACCTAATAATGAATCAGAGCGAATAATAAGATTGCCTTTCTAATTCCGACACTGGTTACCATCAAAGCAACACAGAATGCAAAGTGCCACGCCCTAATGAAATGTCGAACTCTTCTTAATGATTCTCTGTAACTAGGAAATTGGGAGGCTTTGCGGCTCTCCATGAAGGGAATTTGCCACTCACTGCAAATGGATGGTTCGTGAAGAGGCGCAAGAGTGCAATGGTGAAATCTTCTGATTTCGAGTTGATTACAAAGCCTCAATAGTTGCAAATTTGGACCAAATAATGAATCAGAGCGAATGAGAAGATTGCCTTTCTAATTCCGACACTGGTTACCATGAAAACAACACAGAATGCAAAGTGCCACGCCCTAATGAAATGTCGAACTCTTCTTAATGATCCTCTGAAACCAGGAAATTGGGAGGCTTTGCGGCTCTCCATGAAAGAATTTTGCCACTCACTGCAAATGAAAGGTTCGTGAAGGGGCGCAAAAGTGCAATGGTGAAATCTTCTGATTTCGAGTTGATTACAAAACCTCAATAGTTGCAAATTTGGACCAAATAATGAATCAGAGCGAATGAGAAGATTGCCTTTCTAATTCCGACACTGGTTACCATGAAAACAACACAGAATGCAAACTGCCACGCCCTAAAGAAATGTCGAACTCTTCTTAATGAACCTCTGAAACCAGGAAATTGGGAGGCTTTGCGGCTCTCCATGAAGGGAATTTGCCACTCACTGCAAATGAAAGGTTCGTGAAGAGGCGCAAAAGTGCAATGGTGAAATCTTCTGATTTCGAGTTGATTACAAAACCTCAATAGTTGCAAATTTGAACCAAATAATGAATCAGAGCGAATGAGAAGATTGCCTTTCTAATTCCGAGACTGGTTACCATGAAAACAACACAGAATGCAAAGTGCCACGCCCTAAAGAAATGTCGAAGTCTTCTTAATGATCCTCTGAAACCAGGAAATTGGGAGGCTTTGCGGCTCTCTATAAAAGAATTTTGCCACTCACTGCAAATGAAAGGTTCGTGAAGAGGCGCAAAAGTGCAATGGTGAAATCTTCTGATTTCGAGTTGATTACAAAACCTCAATAGTTGCAAATTTGGACCAAATAATGTATCGGAGCGAAGGAGAAGATTGCTCTTTAAATTCCGACCCTCGTTACTTTGAAAACAACAGAGAATGAAAAGTGCCACGCCCTAATGAAAAGTCGGACACTTCTTCACGATCCTCTGAAACCAGGATATTGGAAGGCTCTGCTGCTCTCCATGAGGTGAATTTCGCAATCACTGCAAATAGAAGGTTCGTCAAGAGGCGCAAAAGTGCAATGGTGAAATCTTCTGATTTCGAGTTGATTACAAAACCTCAATAGTTGCAAATTTGGACCAAATAATGAATCAGAGCGAATGAGAAGATTGCCTTTCTAATTCCGACACTGGTTACCATGAAAACAACACAGAATGCAAACTGCCACGCCCTAAAGAAATGTCGAACTCTTCTTAATGATTCTCTGTAACTAGGAAATTGGGAGGCTTTGCGGCTCTCCATGAAGGGAATTTGCCACTCACTGCAAATGAAAGGTTCGTGAAGAGGCGCAAAAGTGCAATGGTGAAATCTTCTGATTTCGAGTTGATTACAAAACCTCAATAGTTGCAAATTTGGACCAAATAATGAATCAGAGCGAATGAGAAGATTGCCTTTCTAATTCCGACACTGGTTACCATGAAAACAACACAGAATGCAAAGTGCCACGCCCTAATGAAATGTCGAACTCTTCTTAATGATCCTCTGAAACCAGGAAATTGGGAGGCTTTGCGGCTCTCCATGAAGGGATTTTGCCACTCACTGCAAATGAAAGGTTCGTGAAGAGGCGCAAAAGTGCAATGGTGAAATCTTCTGATTTCGAGTTGATTACAAAACCTCAATAGTTGCAAATTTGGACCAAATAATGAATCAGAGCGAATGAGAAGATTGCCTTTCTAATTCCGACACTGGTTACCATGAAAACAACACAGAATGCAAACTGCCACGCCCTAAAGAAATGTCGAACTCTTCTTAATGAACCTCTGAAACCAGGAAATTGGGAGGCTTTGCGGCTCTCCATGAAGGGAATTTGCCACTCACTGCAAATGAAAGGTTCGTGAAGAGGCGCAAAAGTGCAATGGTGAAATCTTCTGATTTCGAGTTGATTACAAAACCTCAATAGTTGCAAATTTGAACCAAATAATGAATCAGAGCGAATGAGAAGATTGCCTTTCTAATTCCGAGACTGGTTACCATGAAAACAACACAGAATGCAAAGTGCCACGCCCTAAAGAAATGTCGAAGTCTTCTTAATGATCCTCTGAAACCAGGAAATTGGGAGGCTTTGCGGCTCTCTATAAAAGAATTTTGCCACTCACTGCAAATGAAAGGTTCGTGAAGAGGCGCAAAAGTGCAATGGTGAAATCTTCTGATTTCGAGTTGATTACAAAACCTCAATAGTTGCAAATTTGGACCAAATAATGTATCGGAGCGAAGGAGAAGATTGCTCTTTAAATTCCGACCCTCGTTACTTTGAAAACAACAGAGAATGAAAAGTGCCACGCCCTAATGAAAAGTCGGACACTTCTTCACGATCCTCTGAAACCAGGATATTGGAAGGCTCTGCTGCTCTCCATGAGGTGAATTTCGCAATCACTGCAAATAGAAGGTTCGTCAAGAGGCGCAAAAGTGCAATGGTGAAATCTTCTGATTTCGAGTTGATTACAAAACCTCAATAGTTGCAAATTTGGACCAAATAATGAATCAGAGCGAATGAGAAGATTGCCTTTCTAATTCCGACACTGGTTACCATGAAAACAACACAGAATGCAAACTGCCACGCCCTAAAGAAATGTCGAACTCTTCTTAATGATTCTCTGTAACTAGGAAATTGGGAGGCTTTGCGGCTCTCCATGAAGGGAATTTGCCACTCACTGCAAATGAAAGGTTCGTGAAGAGGCGCAAAAGTGCAATTGTGAAATCTTCTGATTTCGAGTTGATTACAAAATCTCAATAGTTGCAAATTTGGACCAAATAATGAATCAGAGCGAATGAAAAGATTGCCTTTCTAATTCCGACACTGGTTACCATCAAAACAACACAGAATGCAAAGTGCCACGCCCTAATGAAATGTCGAACTCTTCTTAATGATTCTCTGTAACTAGGAAATTGGGAGGCTTTGTGGCTCTCCATGAAGGGAATTTGCCACTCACTGCAAATGGATGGTTCGTGAAGAGGCGCAAAAGTGCAATGGTGAAATCTTCTGATTTCGAGTTGATTACAAAACCTCAGTAGTTGCAAATTTGGACCAAATAATGTATCAGAGCGCAGGAGAAGATTGCTCTTTAAATTCCGACAATGGTTACTTTGAAAACAACAGAGAATGCAAAGTGCCACGCCCTAATGAGAAGTCGGACTCTTCTTAACGATCCTCTGAAACCAGGATATTGGAAGGCTCTGCTGCTCTCCATGACGTGAATTTCGCACTCACTGCAAATGGAAGGTTCGTGAAGAGGCGCAAAAGTGCAATTGTGAAATCTTCTGATTTCGAGTTGATTACAAAATCTCAATAGTTGCAAATTTGGACCAAATAATGAATCAGAGCGAATGAGAAGATTGCCTTTCTAATTCCGAGACTGGTTACCATGAAAACAACACAGAATGCAAAGTGCCACGCCCTAAAGAAATGTCGAACTCTTCTTAATGATCCTCTGAAACCAGGAAATTGGGAGGCTTTGCGGCTCTCTATGAAGGGAATTTGCCACTCACTGCAAATGAAAGGTTCGTGAAGAGGCGCAAAAGTGCAATGGTGAAATCTTCTGATTTCGAGTTGATTACAAAACCTCAATAGTTGCAAATTCTGACCAAATAATGAATCAGAGCGAATGAGAAGATTGCCTGTCTAATTCCGACACTGGTTACCATGAAAACAACACAGAATGCAAAGTGCCACGCCCCCCTAATGAAATGTCGAACTCTTCTTAATGATCCTCTGAAACCAGGAAATTGGGAGGCTTTGTGGCTCTTTATGAAGGGAATATGCCACTCACTGCAAATGAAAGGTTCGTGAAGAAGCGCAAAAGTGCAATGGTGAAATCTTCTGATTTCGAGTTGATTACAAAACCTCAATAGTTGCAAATTTGGACCAAATAATGAATCAGAGCGAAGGAGAAGATTGCCATTCTCATTCCGACGCTGGTTACCATGAAAAGAACACAGAATGCAAAGTGCCACGCCCCCCTAATGAAATGTCGAACTCTTCTTAATGATCATCTGAAACCAGGAAATTGGGAGGCTTTGTGGCTCTTTATGAAGGGAATATGCCACTCACTGCAAATGAAAGGTTCGTGAAGAAGCGCAAAAGTGCAATGGTGAAATCTTCTGATTTCGAGTTGATTACAAAACCTAAATAGTTGCAAATTCTGACCAAATAATGAATCAGAGCGAATGAGAAGATTGCCTTTCTAATTCCGACACTGGTTACCATGAAAACAACACAGAATGCAAACTGCCACGCCCCCCTAATGGAATGTCGAACTCTTCTTAATGATCCTCTGAAACCAGGAAATTGGGAGGCTTTGTGGCTCTTTATGAAGGGAATATGCCACTCACTGCAAATGAAAGGTTCGTGAAGAAGCGCAAAAGTGCAATGGTGAAATCTTCTGATTTCGAGTTGATTACAAAACCTCAATAGTTGCAAATTTGGACCAAATAATGAATCAGAGCGAAGGAGAAGATTGCCATTCTCATTCCGACGCTGGTTACCATGAAAACAACACAGAATGCAAAGTGCCACGCCCCCCTAATGAAATGTCGAACTCTTCTTAATGATCCTATGAAACCAGGAAATTGGGAGGCTTTGTGGCTCTCCATGAAAGGAATTTGCCACTCACTGCAAATGGATGGTTCCTGAAGAGGCGCAAAAGTGCAATGGTGAAATCTCCTGATTTCGAATTGATTACAAAACCACAATAGTTGCAAATTTGGACCACATAATGAATCAGAGCGAAGGAGAAGATTGCCATTCTCATTCCGACACTGGTTACCATGAAAAGAACACAGAATGCAAAGTGCCACGCCCCCCTAATGAAATGTCGAACTCTTCTTAATGATCCTCTGAAACCAGGAAATTGGGAGGCTTTGTGGCTCTCCATGAAGGGAATATGCCACTCACTGCAAACGAAAGGTTCGTGTAGAAGCGCAAAAGTGCAATGGTGAAATCTTCTGATTTCGAGTTGATTACAAAACCTCAATAGTTGCAAATTCTGACCAAATAATGAATCAGAGCGAATGAGAAGATTGCCTTTCTAATTCCGACACTGGTTACCATGAAAACAACACAGAATCCAAAGTGCCACGCCCCCATAATGAAATGTCGAACTGTTCTTAATGATCCTCTGAAACCAGGAAATTGGGAGGCTTTGCGGATCTCCATGAAGAGTACTTGCCACTCACTGCAAATGGATGGTTCCTGAAGAGGCGCAAAAGTGCAATGGTGAAATCTTCTCATTTCTAGTTGATTACAAAACCTCAATAGTTGCAAATTTGGACCAAATAATGAATCAGAGCGAAGGAGAAGATTGCCATTCTCATACCGACGCTGGTTACCATGAAAACAACACAGAATGCAAAGTGCCACGCCCTAATGAAATGTCGAACTCTTCTTAATGATCCTCTGAAACCAGGAAATTGGGAGGCTTTGCGGCAATCCATGAAGGGAATTTGCG
>JAYWIR010000178.1:0-40439 GCA_036172245.1 Raillietiella orientalis
TAGCACCAAAACGACCATGGCCGGTTCCCGATGAATTCGGTCGCAATCCTGAGACATCAAAATGGTTGGAATCAATCTACTTCGTCTTCCAGCATAGAAATTGAATCTTCAAAATGCATCACAGAAATTCCTCTATCTTTTCTATTTCCAATGTGGTGTTTTCCGTCCAAATCTCCGCACTTGCACGTAAACGACCATGGCCGCTTCCCGATGAATTCGGTCGCAATCCTGAGACATCAAAATGGTTGGAATCAATCTACTTCCTCTTCCAGCATAGAAATTGAATCTTCAAAATGCATCACAGAAATTCCTCTATCTTTTGTATTTCCAATGTGGTGTTTTCCGTCCAAATCTCCGCACTTGCACCAAAACGACCATGGCCGTTTCCCGATGAATTCGGTCGCAATCCTGAGACATCAAAACGGTTGGAAGCAATCTACTTTCACTTTCTGCATCCAAATAGAATCTTCAAAGTGTTTCCTGAAAATTCCTCTATCTTCTCTATTTCCAATGTGGTGTTTTCCGTCCAAATCTCCACACTAGCACCAAAACGACCATGGTCGGTTCCCGATGAAATCGGTCGCAATGCTGAGACATCAAGATGGTTGGAATCAATCTACTTCGTCTTCCAGCATAGAAATTGAATCTTCAAAATGCATCACAGAAATTCCTCTATCTTTTCTATTTCCAATGTGGTGTTTTCCGTCCAAATCTCCGCACTTGCACGTAAACGACCATGGCCGCTTCCCGATGAATTCGGTCGGAATCCTGAGACATCAAAATGGTTGGAATCAATCTACTTCCTCTTCCAGCATAGAAATTGAATCTTCAAAATGCATCACAGAAATTCCTCTATCTTTTCTATTTCCAATGTGGTGTTTTCCGTCCAAATCTCCGCACTTGCACGTAAACGACCATGGCCGCTTCCCGATGAATTCGGTCGCAATCCTGAGACCTGAAAATGGTTGGAATCAATCTACTTCCACTTCCAGCATAGAAATAGAATCTTCAAAGTGCATCCAAAAAATTCCTCTATCTTTTCTATTTCCAATGTGGTGTTTTCCGTCCTAATCTCCGCACTTGCACGTAAACGACCATGGCCGCTTCCCGATGAATTCGGTCGCAATCCTGAGACCTGAAAATGGTTGGAATCAATCTACTTCCACTTCCAGCATAGAAATAGAATCTTCAAAGTGCATCAAAAAAATTCCTCTATCTTTTCTATTTCCAATGTGGTGTTTTCCGTCCAAATCTCCGCACTTGCACCTAAACGACCATGGCCGGTTCCCGATGAATTCGGTCGCAATCCTTAGACATCAAAATGGTTGGAAGCAATCTACTTCCACTTCCTGCATCCAAATACAATCTTCAAAGTGTATGCAAAAAATTCCTTTATCTTTTCTATTTCCAATGTGGTGTTTTCCGTCCAAATCTCCGCACTTGCTCGTAAACGACCATGGCCGCTTCCCGATGAATTCGGTCGGAATCCTGAGACATCAAAATGGTTGGAATCAATCTACTTCCTCTTCCAGCATAGAAATAGAATCTTCAAAATGCATCAAAAAAATTCCTCTATCTTTTCTATTTCCAATGTGGTGTTTTCCGTCCAAATCTCCGCACTTGCACCTAAACGACCATGGCCGGTTCCCGATGAATTCGGTCGTAATCCTTAGACATCAAAATGGTTGGAAGCAATCTACTTCCACTTCCTACATCCAAATAGAATCTGCAAAGGGGATCAAAAAAATTCCTTTATCTTTTCTATTTCCAATGTGGTGTTTTCCGTACAAATCTCCGCACTTGCACCAAAACGGCCATGGCCGTTTCCCGATGAATTCGGTCGCAATCCTGAGACATCAAAATGGTTGGAAGCAATCTACTTCGTCTTCCAGCATAGAAATTGAATCTTCAAAATGCATCACAGAAATTCCTCTATGTTTTCTATTTCCAATGTGGTGTTTTCCGTCCAAATCTTCGCACTTGCAGCAAAACGACCATGGCCGGTTCCCGATGAATTCGGTCGCAATCCTGAGACATGAAAATGGTTGGAATCAATGTACTTCCACTTCTAGCATAGAGATAGAATCCTCAAAGTGCATCAAAAAAATTCCTCTATCTTTTCTATTTCCAATGTGGTGTTTTCCGTCCAAATCTTCGCACTTGCAGCAAAACGACCATGGCCGGTTCCCGATGAATTCGGTCGGAATCCTGAGACATCAAAATGGTTGGAATCAATCTACTTCCTCTTCCAGCATAGAAATAGAATCTTCAAAATGCATCAAAAAAATTCCTCTATCTTTTCTATTTCCAATGTGGTGTTTTCCGTCCAAATCTCCGCACTTGCACCTAAACGACCATGGCCGGTTCCCGATGAATTCGGTCGTAATCCTTAGACATCAAAATGGTTGGAAGCAATCTACTTCCACTTCCTACATCCAAATAGAATCTTCAAAGGGGATCAAAAAAATTCCTCTATCTTTTCTATTTCCAATGTGGTGTTTTCCGTACAAATCTCCGCACTTGCACCAAAACGACCATGGCCGCTTCCCGATGAATTCGGTCGGAATCCTGAGACATCAAAATGGTTGGAATCAATCTACTTCCTCTCCCTGCATCCAAATACAATCTTCAAAGTGTATGCAAAAAATTCCTTTATCTTTTCTATTTCCAATGTGGTGTTTTCCGTCCTAATCTCCGCACTTGCACGTAAACGACCATGGCCGCTTCCCGATGAATTCGGTCGCAATCCTGAGACCTGAAAATGGTTGGAATCAATCTACTTCCACTTCCAGCATAGAAATAGAATCTTCAAAGTGCATCAAACAAATTCCTCTATCTTTTCTATTTCCAATGTGGTGTTTTCCGTCCAAATCTCCGCACTTGCACCTAAACGACCATGGCCGGTTCCCGATGAATTCGGTCGCAATCCTTAGACATCAAAATGGTTGGAAGCAATCTACTTCCACTTCCTGCATCCAAATACAATCTTCAAAGTGTATGCAAAAAATTCCTCTATCTTTTCTATTTCCAATGTGGTGTTTTCCGTCCAAATCTCCGCACTTGCTCGTAAACGACCATGGCCGCTTCCCGATGAATTCGGTCGGAATCCTGAGACATCAAAATGGTTGGAATCAATCTACTTCCTCTTCCAGCATAGAAATAGAATCTTCAAAGTGCATCAAAAAAATTCCTCTATCTTTTCTATTTCCAATGTGGTGTTTTCCGTCCAAATCTCCGCACTTGCACCAAAACGACCATGGCCGGTTCCCGATGAATTCGGTCGCAATCCTGAGACATCAAAATGGTTGGAATCAATCTACTTCCACTTCCAGCATAGAAATAGAATCTTCAAAGTGTATCCAAAAAATTCCTCTATCTTTTCTATTTCCAATGTGGTGTTTTCCGTCCAAATCTCCGCACTTGCACCAAAACGACCATGGCCGTTTCCCGATGAATTCGGTCGCAATCCTGAGACATCAAAATGGTTGGAAGCAATCTACTTCGTCTTCCAGCATAGAAATTGAATCTTCAAAATGCATCACA
Organism: Raillietiella orientalis; assembly: GCA_036172245.1. Taxonomy (NCBI): domain Eukaryota; kingdom Metazoa; phylum Arthropoda; class Ichthyostraca; order Raillietiellida; family Raillietiellidae; genus Raillietiella; species Raillietiella orientalis. The sequence continues at coordinate 3,544 of JAYWIR010000178.1, forward strand.
GAAATTCCTCTATGTTTTCTATTTCCAATGTGGTGTTTTCCGTCCAAATCTTCGCACTTGCAGCAAAACGACCATGGCCGGTTCCCGATGAATTCGGTCGCAATCCTGAGACATGAAAATGGTTGGAATCAATGTACTTCCACTTCTAGCATAGAGATAGAATCCTCAAAGTGCATCAAAAAAATTCCTCTATCTTTTCTATTTCCAATGTGGTGTTTTCCGTCCAAATCTTCGCACTTGCAGCAAAACGACCATGGCCGGTTCCCGATGAATTCGGTCGGAATCCTGAGACATCAAAATGGTTGGAATCAATCTACTTCCTCTTCCAGCATAGAAATAGAATCTTCAAAATGCATCAAAAAATTCCTCTATCTTTTCTATTTCCAATGTGGTGTTTTCCGTCCAAATCTCCGCACTTGCACGTAAACGACCATGGCCGCTTCCCGATGAATTCGGTCGGAATCCTGAGACATCAAAATGGTTGGAATCAATCTACTTCGTCTTCCAGCATAGAAATTGAATCTTCAAAATGCATCACAGAAATTCCTCTATCTTTTCTATTTCCAATGTGGTGTTTTCCGTCCAAATCTCCGCACTTGCACCTAAACGACCATGGCCGCTTCCCGATGAATTCGGTCGGAATCCTGAGACATCAAAATGGTTGGAATCAATCTACTTCCTCTTCCAGCATAGAAATAGAATCTTCAAAATGCATCAAAAAATTCCTCTATCTTTTCTATTTCCAATGTGGTGTTTTCCGTCCAAATCTCCGCACTTGCACCTAAACGACCATGGCCGGTTCCCGATGAATTCGGTCGTAATCCTTAGACATCAAAATGGTTGGAAGCAATCTACTTCCACTTCCTACATCCAAATAGAATCTTCAAAGTGGATCAAAAAATTCCTCTATCTTTTCTATTTCCAATGTGGTGTTTTCCGTACAAATCTCCGCACTTGCACCAAAACGACCATGGCCGTTTCCCGATGAATTCGGTCGCAATCCTGAGACATCAAAATGGTTGGAAGCAATCTACTTCGTCTTCCAGCATAGAAATTGAATCTTCAAAATGCATCACAGAAATTCCTCTATCTTTTCTATTTCCAATGTGGTGTTTTCCGTCCAAATCTCCGCACTTGCACCAAAACGACCATGGCCGGTTCCCGATGAATTCGGTCGCAATCCTGAGACATCAAAATGGTTGGAAGCAATCTACTTCCACTTCCTGCATCCAAATAGAATCTTCAAAGTGTATGCAAAAAATTCCTCTATCTTTTCTATTTCCAATGTGGTGTTTTCCGTCCAAATCTCCGCACTTGCACGTAAACGACCATGGCCGCTTCCCGATGAATTCGGTCGCAATCCTGAGACATCAAAATGGTTGGAAGCAATCTACTTCCACTTCCTGCATCCAAATACAATCTTCAAAGTGTATGCAAAAAATTCCTTTATCTTTTCTATTTCCAATGTGGTGTTTTCCGTCCTAATCTCCGCACTTGCACGTAAACGACCATGGCCGCTTCCCGATGAATTCGGTCGCAATCCTGAGACCTGAAAATGGTTGGAATCAATCTACTTCCACTTCCAGCATAGAAATAGAATCTTCAAAGTGCATCAAACAAATTCCTCTATCTTTTCTATTTCCAATGTGGTGTTTTCCGTCCAAATCTCCGCACTTGCACCTAAACGACCATGGCCGGTTCCCGATGAATTCGGTCGCAATCCTTAGACATCAAAATGGTTGGAAGCAATCTACTTCCACTTCCTGCATCCAAATACAATCTTCAAAGTGTATGCAAAAAATTCCTCTATCTTTTCTATTTCCAATGTGGTGTTTTCCGTCCAAATCTCCGCACTTGCTCGTAAACGACCATGGCCGCTTCCCGATGAATTCGGTCGGAATCCTGAGACATCAAAATGGTTGGAATCAATCTACTTCCTCTTCCAGCATAGAAATAGAATCTTCAAAGTGCTTCCTAAAAATTCCTCTATCTTCTCTATTTCCAATGTGGTGTTTTCCTTCCAAATCTCCACACTAGCACCAAAACGACCATGGTCGGGTCCCGATGAACTCGGTCGCAATCCTGAGACATCAAAATGGTTGGAATCAATCTACTTCGTCTTCCAGCATAGAAATTGAATCTTCAAAATGCATCACAGAAATTCCTCTATGTTTTCTATTTCCAGTGTGGTGTTTTCCGTCCAAATCTCCGCACTTGCACGAAAACGACCATGGCCGGTTCCCGATGAATTCGGTCGCAATCCTGAGACATCAAAATGGTTGGAAGCAATCTACTTCCACTTCCTACATCCAAATAGAATCTTCAAAGTGGATCAAAAAAATTCCTCTATCTTTTCTATTTCCAATGTGGTGTTTTCCGTCCAAATCTCCGCACTTGCACCAAAACGACCATGGCCGTTTCCCGATGAATTCGGTCGCAATCCTGAGACATCAAAATGGTTGGAAGCAATCTACTTCCACTTCCTACATCCAAATAGAATCTTCAAAGTGGATCAAAAAAATTCCTCTATCTTTTGTATTTCCGATGTGGTGTTTTCCGTCCAAATCTCCGCACTTGCACCAAAACGACCATGGCCGTTTCCCGATGAATTCGGTCGCAATCCTGAGACATCAAAACGGTTGGAAGCAATCTACTTCCACTTTCTGCATCCAAATAGAATCTTCAAAGTGTTTCCTAAAAATTCCTCTATCTTCTCTATTTCCAATGTGGTGTTTTCCGTCCAAATCTCCGCACTTGCACGTAAACGACCATGGCCGCTTCCCGATGAATTCGGTCGGAATCCTGAGACATCAAAATGGTTGGAATCAATCTACTTCCTCTTCCAGCATAGAAATTGAATCTTCAAAATGCATCACAGAAATTCCTCTATCTTTTCTATTTCCAATGTGGTGTTTTCCGTCCAAATCTCCGCACTTGCACGTAAACGACCATGGCCGCTTCCCGATGAATTCGGTCGGAATCCTGAGACATCAAAATGGTTGGAATCAATCTACTTCGTCTTCCAGCATAGAAATTGAATCTTCAAAATGCATCACAGAAATTCCTCTATGTTTTCTATTTCCAATGCGGTATTTTCCGTCCAAATCTCCGCACTTGCACCTAAACGACCATGGCCGCTTCCCGATGAATTCGGTCGGAATCCTGAGACATCAAAATGGTTGGAATCAATCTACTTCCTCTTCCAGCATAGAAATAGAATCTTCAAAATGCATCAAAAAAATTCCTCTATCTTTTCTATTTCCAATGTGGTGTTTTCCGTCCAAATCTCCGCACTTGCACCTAAACGACCATGGCCGGTTCCCGATGAATTCGGTCGTAATCCTTAGACATCAAAATGGTTGGAAGCAATCTACTTCCACTTCCTACATCCAAATAGAATCTTCTAAGGGGATCAAAAAAATTCCTCTATCTTTTCTATTTCCAATGTGGTGTTTTCCGTACAAATCTCCGCACTTGCACCTAAACGACCATGGCCGGTTCCCGATGAATTCGGTCGTAATCCTTAGACATCAAAATGGTTGGAAGCAATCTACTTCCACTTCCTACATCCAAATAGAATCTTCAAAGTGGATCAAAAAAATTCCTCTATGTTTTCTATTTCCAATGTGGTGTTTTCCGTCCAAATCTTCGCACTTGCACCAAAACGACCATGGCCGGTTCCCGATGAATTCGGTCGCAATCCTTAGACATCAAAATGGTTGGAAGCAATCTACTTCCACTTCCTGCATCCAAATACAATCTTCAAAGTGTATGCAAAAAATTCCTTTATCTTTTCTATTTCCAATGTGGTGTTTTCCGTCCTAATCTCCGCACTTGCACGTAAACGACCATGGCCGCTTCCCGATGAATTCGGTCGCAATCCTGAGACCTGAAAATGGTTGGAATCAATCTACTTCCACTTCCAGCATAGAAATAGAATCTTCAAAGTGCATCAAACAAATTCCTCTATCTTTTCTATTTCCAATGTGGTGTTTTCCGTCCAAATCTCCGCACTTGCACCTAAACGACCATGGCCGGTTCCCGATGAATTCGGTCGCAATCCTTAGACATCAAAATGGTTGGAAGCAATCTACTTCCACTTCCTGCATCCAAATACAATCTTCAAAGTGTATGCAAAAAATTCCTCTATCTTTTCTATTTCCAATGTGGTGTTTTCCGTCCAAATCTCCGCACTTGCTCGTAAACGACCATGGCCGCTTCCCGATGAATTCGGTCGGAATCCTGAGACATCAAAATGGTTGGAATCAATCTACTTCCTCTTCCAGCATAGAAATAGAATCTTCAAAGTGCTTCCTAAAAATTCCTCTATCTTCTCTATTTCCAATGTGGTGTTTTCCTTCCAAATCTCCACACTAGCACCAAAACGACCATGGTCGGGTCCCGATGAACTCGGTCGCAATCCTGAGACATCAAAATGGTTGGAATCAATCTACTTCGTCTTCCAGCATAGAAATTGAATCTTCAAAATGCATCACAGAAATTCCTCTATGTTTTCTATTTCCAGTGTGGTGTTTTCCGTCCAAATCTCCGCACTTGCACGAAAACGACCATGGCCGGTTCCCGATTAATTCGGTCGCAATCCTGAGACATGAAAATGGTTGGAAGCAATCTACTTCTACTTCCTACATCCAAATAGAATCTTCAAAGTGGATCAAAAAAATTCCTCTATCTTTTCTATTTCCAATGTGGTGTTTTCCGTCCAAATCTCCGCACTTGCACCAAAACGACCATGGCCGTTTCCCGATGAATTCGGTCGTAATCCTGAGACATCAAAATGGTTGGAAGCAATCTACTTCCACTTCCTACATCCAAATAGAATCTTCAAAGTGGATCAAAAAAATTCCTCTATCTTTTCTATTTCCAATGTGGTGTTTTCCGTCCAAATCTCCGCACTTGCACCAAAACGACCATGGCCGTTTCCCGATGAATTCGGTCGTAATCCTGAGACATCAAAATGGTTGGAAGCAATCTACTTCCACTTCCTACATCCAAATAGAATCTTCAAAGTGTTTCCTAAAAATTCCTCTATCATCTCTATTTTCAATGTGGTGTTTTCCGTCCCAATCTCCACACTAGCACCAAAACGACCATGGTCGGTTCCCGATGAAATCGGTCGCAATGCTGAGACATCAAAATGGTTGGAATATATCTACTTCGTCTTCCAGCATAGAAATTGAATCTTCAAAATGCATCACAGAAATTCCTCTATCTTTTCTATTTCCAATGTGGTGTTTTCCATCCAAATCTCCGCACTTGCACGTAAACGACCATGGCCGCTTCCCGATGAATTCGGTCGGAATCCTGAGACACCAAAATGGTTGGAATCAATCTACTTCCTCTTCCAGCATAGAAATTGAATCTACAAAATGCATCACAGAAATTCCTCTATCTTTTCTATTTCCAATGTGGTGTTTTCCGTCCAAATCTCCGCACTTGCACGTAAACGACAATGGCCGCTTCCCCATGAATTCGGTCGGAATCCTGAGACATCAAAATGGTTGGAATCAATCTACTTCGTCTTCCAGCATAGAAATTGAATCTTCAAAATGCATCACAGAAATTCCTCTATCTTTTCTATTTCCAATGTGGTGTTTTCCGTCCAAATCTCCGCACTTGCACCTAAACGACCATGGCCGCTTCCCGATGAATTCGGTCGGAATCCTGAGACATCAAAATGGTTGGAATCAATCTACTTCCTCTTCCAGCATAGAAATAGAATCTTCAAAATGCATCAAAAAAATTCCTCTATCTTTTCTATTTCCAATGTGGTGTTTTCCGTCCAAATCTCCGCACTTGCACCTAAACGACCATGGCCGGTTCCCGATGAATTCGGTCGCAATCCTGAGACATCAAAATGGTTGGAAGCAATCTACTTCCACTTCCTACATCCAAATAGAATCTTCAAAGGGAATCAAAAAAATTCCTCTATCTTTTCTATTTCCAATGTGGTGTTTTCCGTCCAAATCTCCGCACTTGCACCAAAACGACCATGGCCGTTTCCCGATGAATTCGGTCGCAATCCTGAGACATCAAAATGGTTGGAAGCAATCTACTTCGTCTTCCAGCATAGAAATTGAATCTTCAAAATGCATCACAAAAATTCCTCTATCTTTTCTATTTCCAATGTGGTGTTTTCCGTCCAAATCTCCGCACTTGCACCAAAACGACCATGGCCGGTTCCCGATGAATTCGGTCGCAATCCTTAGACATCAAAATGGTTGGAAGCAATCTACTTCCACTTCCTGCATCCAAATACAATCTTCAAAGTGATTCAAAAAATTCCTTTATCTTTTCTATTTCCAATGTGGTGTTTTCCGTCCTAATCTCCGCACTTGCACGTAAACGACCATGGCCGCTTCCCGATGAATTCGGTCGCAATCCTGAGACCTGAAAATGGTTGGAATCAATCTACTTCCACTTCCAGCATAGAAATAGAATCTTCAAAGTGCATCAAACAAATTCCTCTATCTTTTCTATTTCCAATGTGGTGTTTTCCGTCCAAATCTCCGCACTTGCACCTAAACGACCATGGCCGGTTCCCGATGAATTCGGTCGCAATCCTTAGACATCAAAATGGTTGGAAGCAATCTACTTCCACTTCCTGCATCCAAATACAATCTTCAAAGTGTATGCAAAAAATTCCTCTATCTTTTCTATTTCCAATGTGGTGTTTTCCGTCCAAATCTCCGCACTTGCTCGTAAACGACCATGGCCGCTTCCCGATGAATTCGGTCGGAATCCTGAGACATCAAAATGGTTGGAATCAATCTACTTCCTCTTCCAGCATAGAAATAGAATCTTCAAAGTGCTTCCTAAAAATTCCTCTATCTTCTCTATTTCCAATGTGGTGTTTTCCTTCCAAATCTCCACACTAGCACCAAAACGACCATGGTCGGGTCCCGATGAACTCGGTCGCAATCCTGAGACATCAAAATGGTTGGAATCAATCTACTTCGTCTTCCAGCATAGAAATTGAATCTTCAAAATGCATCACAGAAATTCCTCTATGTTTTCTATTTCCAGTGTGGTGTTTTCCGTCCAAATCTCCGCACTTGCACGAAAACGACCATGGCCGGTTCCCGATTAATTCGGTCGCAATCCTGAGACATGAAAATGGTTGGAAGCAATCTACTTCCACTTCCTGCATCCAAATAGAATCTTCAAAGTGGATCAAAAAAATTCCTCTATCTTTTCTATTTCCAATGTGGTGTTTTCCGTCCAAATCTCCGCACTTGCACGTAAACGACCATGGCCGCTTCCCGATGAATTCGGTCGCAATCCTGAGACCTGAAAATGGTTGGAATCAATCTACTTCCACTTCCAGCATAGAAATAGAATCTTCAAAGTGCATCCAAAAAATTCCTCTATCTTTTCTATTTCCAATGTGGTGTTTTCCGTCCTAATCTCCGCACTTGCACGTAAACGACCATGGCCGCTTCCCGATGAATTCGGTCGCAATCCTGAGACCTGAAAATGGTTGGAATCAATCTACTTCCACTTCCAGCATAGAAATAGAATCTTCAAAGTGCATCAAAAAAATTCCTCTATCTTTTCTATTTCCAATGTGGTGTTTTCCGTCCAAATCTCCGCACTTGCACGTAAACGACCATGGCCGCTTCCCGATGAATTCGGTCGCAATCCTGAGACATCAAAATGGTTGGAATCAATCTACTTCCTCTTCCAGCATAGAAATAGAATCTTCAAAGTGCATCAAAAAAATTCCTCTATCTTTTCTATTTCCAATGTGGTGTTTTCCGTCCAAATCTCCGCACTTGCACCAAAACGACCATGGCCGCTTCCCGATGAATTCGGTCGCAATCCTGAGACATCAAAATGGTTGGAAGCAATCTACTTCCACTTCCTGCATCCAAATAGAATCTTCAAAGTGCATCAAAAAAATTCCTCTATCTTTTCTATTTCCAATGTGGTGTTTTCCGTCCAAATCTCCGCACTTGCACCAAAACGACCATGGCCGCTTCCCGATGAATTCGGTCGCAATCCTGAGACATGAAAATGGTTGGAATCAATCTGCTTCGTCTTCCAGCATAGAAATTGAATCTTCAAAGTGTTTCCTAAAAATACCTCTATCTTCTCTATTTCCAATGTGGTGTTTTCCGTCCAAATCTCCGCACTTGCACGAAAACGACCATGGCCGGTTCCCGATGAATTCGGTCGCAATCCTGAGACATCAAAATGGTTGGAAGCAATCTACTTCTACTTCCTGCATCCAAATAGAATCTTCAAAGTGGATCAAGAAAATTCCTCTATCTTTTCTATTTCCAATGTGGTGTTTTCCGTCCAAATCTCCGCACTTGCACCAAAACGACCATGGCCGCTTCCCGATGAATTCGGTCGCAATCCTGAGACATCAAAATGGTTGGAAGCAATCTACTTCCACTTCCTGCATCCAAATAGAATCTTCAAAGTGGATCAAAAAAATTCCTCTATCTTTTCTATTTCCAATGTGGTGTTTTCCGTCCTAATCTCCGCACTTGCACGTAAACGACCATGGCCGCTTCCCGATGAATTCGGTCGCAATCCTGAGACATCAAAATGGTTGGAATCAATCTACTTCCACTTCCAGCATAGAAATAGAATCTTCAAAGTGCATCAAACAAATTCCTCTATCTTTTCTATTTCCAATGTGGTGTTTTCCGTCCAAATCTCCGCACTTGCACCTAAACGACCATGGCCGGTTCCCGATGAATTCGGTCGCAATCCTTAGACATCAAAATGGTTGGAAGCAATCTACTTCCACTTCCTGCATCCAAATACAATCTTCAAAGTGTATGCAAAAAATTCCTCTATCTTTTCTATTTCCAATGTGGTGTTTTCCGTCCAAATCTCCGCACTTGCTCCTAAACGACCATGGCCGCTTCCCGATGAATTCGGTCGGAATCCTGAGACATCAAAATGGTTGGAATCAATCTACTTCCTCTTCCAGCATAGAAATAGAATCTTCAAAGTGCTTCCTAAAAATTCCTCTATCTTCTCTATTTCCAATGTGGTGTTTTCCTTCCAAATCTCCACACTAGCACCAAAACGACCATGGTCGGGTCCCGATGAACTCGGTCGCAATCCTGAGACATCAAAATGGTTGGAATCAATCTACTTCGTCTTCCAGCATAGAAATTGAATCTTCAAAATGCATCACAGAAATTCCTCTATGTTTTCTATTTCCAGTGTGGTGTTTTCCGTCCAAATCTCCGCACTTGCACGAAAACGACCATGGCCGGTTCCCGATGAATTCGGTCGCAATCCTGAGACATCAAAATGGTTGGAAGCAATCTACTTCTACTTCCTGCATCCAAATAGAATCTTCAAAGTGGATCAAAAAAATTCGTCTATCTTTTCTATTTCCAATGTGGTGTTTTCCGTCCAAATCTCCGCACTTGCACGTAAACGACCATGGCCGCTTCCCGATGAATTCGGTCGCAATCCTGAGACATGAAAATGGTTGGAATCAATCTACTTCCACTTCCAGCATAGAAATAGAATCTTCAAAGTGCATCCAAAAATTCCTCTATCTTTTCTATTTCCAATGTGGTGTTTTCCGTCCAAATCTCCGCACTTGCACGTAAACGACCATGGCCGCTTCCCGATGAATTCGGTCGCAATCCTGAGACATCAAAATGGTTGGAATCAATCTACTTCCACTTCCAGCATAGAAATAGAATCTTCAAAGTGCATCAAAGAAATTCCTCTATCTTTTCTATTTCCAATGTGGTGTTTTCCGTCCAAATCTCCGCACTTGCACGTAAACGACCATGGCCGCTTCCCGATGAATTCGGTCGCAATCCTGAGACATCAAAATGGTTGGAATCAATCTACTTCCTCTTCCAGCATAGAAATAGAATCTTCAAAGTGCATCAAAGAAATTCCTCTATCTTTTCTATTTCCAATGTGGTGTTTTCCGTCCAAATCTCCGCACTTGCACGTAAACGACCATGGCCGCTTCCCGATGAATTCGGTCGCAATCCTGAGACATGAAAATGGTTGGAATCAATCTACTTCCACTTCCAGCATAGAAATAGAATCTTCAAAGTGCATCAAAGAAATTCCTCTATCTTTTCTATTTCCAATGTGGTGTTTTCCGTCCAAATCTCCGCACTTGCACGTAAACGACCATGGCCGCTTCCCGATGAATTCGGTCGCAATCCTGAGACATCAAAATGGTTGGAATCAATCTACTTCCACTTCCAGCATAGAAATAGAATCTTCAAAGTGCAGCAAAGAAATTCCTCTATCTTTTCTATTTCCAATGTGGTGTTTTCCGTCGAAGTCTCCGCACTTGCACGTAAACGACCATGGCCGCTTCCCGATGAATTCGGTCGCAATCCTGAGACATCAAAATGGTTGGAATCAATCTACTTCCTCTTCCAGCATAGAAATAGAATCTTTAAAGTGCATCAAAAAAATTCCTTCATCTTTTCTATTTCCAATGTGGTGTTTTCCGTCCAAATCTCCGCACTTGCACCAAAACGACCATGGCCGTTTCCCGATGAATTCGGTCGCAATCCTGAGACATCAAAATGGTTGGAAGCAATCTACTTTCACTTCCTGCATCCAAATAGAATCTCCAAAGTGCTTCCGTAAAATTCCTCTATCTTCTCTATTTCCAATGTGGGGTTTTCCGTCCAAATCTCCGCACTAGCACCAAAACGACCATGGCCGCTTCCCGATGAATTCGGTCGCAATCCTGAGACATGAAAATGGTTGGAATCAATCTGCTTCGTCTTCCAGCATAGAAATTGAATCTTCAAAGTGTTTCCTAAAAATTCCTCTATCTTCTCTATTTCCAATGTGGTGTTTTCCGTCCAAATCTCCACACTAGCACCAAAACGACCATGGCCGGTTCCCGATGAATTCGGTCGCAATCCTGAGACATCAAAATGGTTGGAATCAATCTACTTCGTCTTCCAGCATAGAAATTGAATCTTCAAAATGCATCACAGAAATTCCTCTATCTTTTCTATTTCCAATGTGGTGTTTTCCGTCCAAATCTCCGCACTTGCACGTAAACGACCATGGCCGCTTCCCGATGAATTCGGTCGGAATCCTGAGACATCAAAATGGTTGGAATCAATCTACTTCCTCTTCCAGCATAGAAATTGAATCTTCAAAATGCATCACAGAAATTCCTCTATCTTTTCTATTTCCAATGTGGTGTTTTCCGTCCAAATCTCCGCACTTGCACGTAAACGACCATGGCCGCTTCCCGATGAATTCGGTCGGAATCCTGAGACATCAAAATGGTTGGAATCAATCTACTTCGTCTTCCAGCATAGAAATTGAATCTTCAAAATGCATCACAGAAATTCCTCTATGTTTTCTATTTCCAATGCGGTATTTTCCGTCCAAATCTCCGCACTTGCACCTAAACGACCATGGCCGCTTCCCGATGAATTCGGTCGGAATCCTGAGACATCAAAATGGTTGGAATCAATCTACTTCCTCTTCCAGCATAGAAATAGAATCTTCAAAATGCATCAAAAAAATTCCTCTATCTTTTCTATTTCCAATGTGGTGTTTTCCGTCCAAATCTCCGCACTTGCACCTAAACGACCATGGCCGGTTCCCGATGAATTCGGTCGTAATCCTTAGACATCAAAATGGTTGGAAGCAATCTACTTCCACTTCCTACATCCAAATAGAATCTTCTAAGGGGATCAAAAAAATTCCTCTATCTTTTCTATTTCCAATGTGGTGTTTTCCGTACAAATCTCCGCACTTGCACCAAAACGACCATGGCCGTTTCCCGATGAATTCGGTCGCAATCCTGAGACATCAAAATGGTTGGAAGCAATCTACTTCGTCTTCCAGCATAGAAATTGAATCTTCAAAATGCATCACATAAATTCCTCTATGTTTTCTATTTCCAATGTGGTGTTTTCCGTCCAAATCTTCGCACTTGCACCAAAACGACCATGGCCGGTTCCCGATGAATTCGGTCGCAATCCTTAGACATCAAAATGGTTGGAAGCAATCTACTTCCACTTCCTGCATCCAAATAAAATCTTCAAAGTGTATGCAAAAAATTCCTTTATCTTTTCTATTTCCAATGTGGTGTTTTCCGTCCTAATCTCCGCACTTGCACGTAAACGACCATGGCCGCTTCCCGATGAATTCGGTCGCAATCCTGAGACCTGAAAATGGTTGGAATCAATCTACTTCCACTTCCAGCATAGAAATAGAATCTTCAAAGTGCATCAAACAAATTCCTCTATCTTTTCTATTTCCAATGTGGTGTTTTCCGTCCAAATCTCCGCACTTGCACCTAAACGACCATGGCCGGTTCCCGATGAATTCGGTCGCAATCCTTAGACATCAAAATGGTTGGAAGCAATCTACTTCCACTTCCTGCATCCAAATACAATCTTCAAAGTGTATGCAAAAAATTCCTCTATCTTTTCTATTTCCAATGTGGTGTTTTCCGTCCAAATCTCCGCACTTGCTCGTAAACGACCATGGCCGCTTCCCGATGAATTCGGTCGCAATCCTGAGACATCAAAATGGTTGGAATCAATCTACTTCCTCTTCCAGCATAGAAATAGAATCTTCAAAGTGCATCAAAAAAATTCCTCTATCTTTTCTATTTCCAATGTGGTGTTTTCCGTCCAAATCTCCGCACTTGCACCTAAACGACCATGGCCGGTTCCCGATGAATTCGGTCGCAATCCTGAGACATCAAAATGGTTGGAATCAATCTACTTCCTCTTCCAGCATAGAAATAGAATCTTCAAAGTGCATCAAAAAAATTCCTCTATCTTTTCTATTTCCAATGTGGTGTTTTCCGTCCAAATCTCCGCACTTGCACCAAAACGACCATGGCCGTTTCCCGATGAATTCGGTCGCAATCCTGAGACATCAAAATGGTTGGAAGCAATCTACTTCCACTTCCTGCATCCAAATAGAATCTTCAAAGTGCATCCGAAAAATTCCTCTATCTTTTCTATTTCCAATGTGGTGTTTTCCGTCCAAATCTCCGCACTTGCACCAAAACGACCATGGCCGCTTCCCGATGAATTCGGTCGCAATCCTGAGACATCAAAATGGTTGGAATCAATCTACTTCGTCTTCCAGCATAGAAATTGAATCTTCAAAGTGTATCCAAAAAATTCCTCTATCTTTTCTATTTCCAATGTGGTGTTTTCCGTCCAAATCTCCGCACTTGCACGAAAACGACCATGGCCGGTTCCCGATGAATTCGGTCGCAATCCTGAGACATGAAAATGGTTGGAAGCAATCTACTTCTACTTCCAGCATAGAAATAGAATCTTCAAAGTGCATCAAGAAAATTCCTCTATCTTTTCTATTTCCAATGTGGTGTTTTCCGTCCAAATCTCCGCACTTGCACCAAAACGACCATGGCCGGTTCCCGATGAATTCGGTCGCAATCCTGAGACATCAAAATGGTTGGAAGCAATCTACTTCCACTTCCTGCATCCAAATAGAATCTTCAAAGTGGATCAAAAAAATTCCTCTATCTTTTCTATTTCCAATGTGGTGTTTTCCGTCCTAATCTCCGCACTTGCACGTAAACGACCATGGCCGCTTCCCGATGAATTCGGTCGCAATCCTGAGACATCAAAATGGTTGGAATCAATCTACTTCCACTTCCAGCATAGAAATAGAATCTTCAAAGTGCATCAAACAAATTCCTCTATCTTTTCTATTTCCAATGTGGTGTTTTCCGTCCAAATCTCCGCACTTGCACCTAAACGACCATGGCCGGTTCCCGATGAATTCGGTCGCAATCCTTAGACATCAAAATGGTTGGAAGCAATCTACTTCCACTTCCTGCATCCAAATACAATCTTCAAAGTGTATGCAAAAAATTCCTCTATCTTTTCTATTTCCAATGTGGTGTTTTCCGTCCAAATCTCCGCACTTGCTCGTAAACGACCATGGCCGCTTCCCGATGAATTCGGTCGGAATCCTGAGACATCAAAATGGTTGGAATCAATCTACTTCCTCTTCCAGCATAGAAATAGAATCTTCAAAGTGCTTCCTAAAAATTCCTCTATCTTCTCTATTTCCAATGTGGTGTTTTCCTTCCAAATCTCCACACTAGCACCAAAACGACCATGGTCGGGTCCCGATGAACTCGGTCGCAATCCTGAGACATCAAAATGGTTGGAATCAATCTACTTCGTCTTCCAGCATAGAAATTGAATCTTCAAAATGCATCACAGAAATTCCTCTATGTTTTCTATTTCCAGTGTGGTGTTTTCCGTCCAAATCTCCGCACTTGCACGAAAACGACCATGGCCGGTTCCCGATTAATTCGGTCGCAATCCTGAGACATGAAAATGGTTGGAAGCAATCTACTTCTACTTCCTGCATCCAAATAGAATCTTCAAAGTGGATCAAAAAAATTCGTCTATCTTTTCTATTTCCAATGTGGTGTTTTCCGTCCAAATCTCCGCACTTGCACGTAAACGACCATGGCCGCTTCCCGATGAATTCGGTCGCAATCCTGAGACCTGAAAATGGTTGGAATCAATCTACTTCCACTTCCAGCATAGAAATAGAATCTTCAAAGTGCATCCAAAAAATTCCTCTATCTTTTCTATTTCCAATGTGGTGTTTTCCGTCCTAATCTCCGCACTTGCACGTAAACGACCATGGCCGCTTCCCGATGAATTCGGTCGCAATCCTGAGACCTGAAAATGGTTGGAATCAATCTACTTCCACTTCCAGCATAGAAATAGAATCTTCAAAGTGCATCAAAGAAATTCCTCTATCTTTTCTATTTCCAATGTGGTGTTTTCCGTCGAAGTCTCCGCACTTGCACGTAAACGACCATGGCCGCTTCCCGATGAATTCGGTCGCAATCCTGAGACATCAAAATGGTTGGAATCAATCTACTTCCTCTTCCAGCATAGAAATAGAATCTTTAAAGTGCATCAAAAAAATTCCTTTATCTTTTCTATTTCCAATGTGGTGTTTTCCGTCCAAATCTCCGCACTTGCACCAAAACGACCATGGCCGTTTCCCGATGAATTCGGTCGCAATCCCGAGACATCAAAATGGTTGGAATCAATCTACTTTCACTTCCTGCAGCCAAATAGAATCTTTAAAGTGCTTCCGTGAAATTCCTCTATCTTCTCTATTTCCAATGTGGTGTTTTCCGTCCAAATCTCCGCACTAGCACCAAAACGACCATGGCCGCTTCCCGATGAATTCGGTCGCAATCCTGAGACATGAAAATGGTTGGAATCAATCTGCTTCGTCTTCCAGCATAGAAATTGAATCTTCAAAGTGTTTCCTAAAAATTCCTCTATCTTCTCTATTTCCAATGTGGTGTTTTCCGTCCAAATCTCCACACTAGCACCAAAACGACCATGGTCGGTTCCCGATGAAATCGGTCGCAATGCTGAGACATCAAAATGGTTGGAATCAATCTACTTCGTCTTCCAGCATAGAAATTGAATCTTCAAAATGCATCACAGAAATTCCTCTATCTTTTCTATTTCCAATGTGGTGTTTTCCATCCAAATCTCCGCACTTGCACGTAAACGACCATGGCCGCTTCCCGATGAATTCGGTCGGAATCCTGAGACACCAAAATGGTTGGAATCAATCTACTTCCTCTTCCAGCATAGAAATTGAATCTACAAAATGCATCACAGAAATTCCTCTATCTTTTCTATTTCCAATGTGGTGTTTTCCGTCCAAATCTCCGCACTTGCACGTAAACGACCATGGCCGCTTCCCGATGAATTCGGTCGGAATCCTGAGACATCAAAATGGTTGGAATCAATCTACTTCGTCTTCCAGCATAGAAATTGAATCTTCAAAATGCATCACAGAAATTCCTCTATGTTTTCTATTTCCAATGCGGTATTTTCCGTCCAAATCTCCGCACTTGCACCTAAACGACCATGGCCGCTTCCCGATGAATTCGGTCGGAATCCTGAGACATCAAAATGGTTGGAATCAATCTACTTCCTCTTCCAGCATAGAAATAGAATCTTCAAAATGCATCAAAAAAATTCCTCTATCTTTTCTATTTCCAATGTGGTGTTTTCCGTCCAAATCTCCGCACTTGCACCTAAACGACCATGGCCGGTTCCCGATGAATTCGGTCGTAATCCTTAGACATCAAAATGGTTGGAAGCAATCTACTTCCACTTCCTACATCCAAATAGAATCTTCTAAGGGGATCAAAAAAATTCCTCTATCTTTTCTATTTCCAATGTGGTGTTTTCCGTACAAATCTCCGCACTTGCACCAAAACGACCATGGCCGTTTCCCGATGAATTCGGTCGCAATCCTGAGACATCAAAATGGTTGGAAGCAATCTACTTCGTCTTCCAGCATAGAAATTGAATCTTCAAAATGCATCACATAAATTCCTCTATGTTTTCTATTTCCAATGTGGTGTTTTCCGTCCAAATCTTCGCACTTGCACCAAAACGACCATGGCCGGTTCCCGATGAATTCGGTCGCAATCCTTAGACATCAAAATGGTTGGAAGCAATCTACTTCCACTTCCTGCATCCAAATACAATCTTCAAAGTGTATGCAAAAAATTCCTTTATCTTTTCTATTTCCAATGTGGTGTTTTCCGTCCTAATCTCCGCACTTGCACGTAAACGACCATGGCCGCTTCCCGATGAATTCGGTCGCAATCCTGAGACCTGAAAATGGTTGGAATCAATCTACTTCCACTTCCAGCATAGAAATAGAATCTTCAAAGTGCATCAAACAAATTCCTCTATCTTTTCTATTTCCAATGTGGTGTTTTCCGTCCAAATCTCCGCACTTGCACCTAAACGACCATGGCCGGTTCCCGATGAATTCGGTCGCAATCCTTAGACATCAAAATGGTTGGAAGCAATCTACTTCCACTTCCTGCATCCAAATACAATCTTCAAAGTGTATGCAAAAAATTCCTCTATCTTTTCTATTTCCAATGTGGTGTTTTCCGTCCAAATCTCCGCACTTGCTCGTAAACGACCATGGCCGCTTCCCGATGAATTCGGTCGGAATCCTGAGACATCAAAATGGTTGGAATCAATCTACTTCCTCTTCCAGCATAGAAATAGAATCTTCAAAGTGCTTCCTAAAAATTCCTCTATCTTCTCTATTTCCAATGTGGTGTTTTCCTTCCAAATCTCCACACTAGCACCAAAACGACCATGGTCGGGTCCCGATGAACTCGGTCGCAATCCTGAGACATCAAAATGGTTGGAATCAATCTACTTCGTCTTCCAGCATAGAAATTGAATCTTCAAAATGCATCACAGAAATTCCTCTATGTTTTCTATTTCCAGTGTGGTGTTTTCCGTCCAAATCTCCGCACTTGCACGAAAACGACCATGGCCGCTTCCCGATGAATTCGGTCGCAATCCTGAGACATGAAAATGGTTGGAATCAATCTACTTCCACTTCCAGCATAGAAATAGAATCTTCAAAGTGCATCAAAAAAATTCCTCTATCTTTTCTATTTCCAATGTGGTGTTTTCCGTCCAAATCTCCGCACTTGCACGTAAACGACCATGGCCGCTTCCCGATGAATTCGGTCGCAATCCTGAGACCTGAAAATGGTTGGAATCAATCTACTTCCACTTCCAGCATAGAAATAGAATCTTCAAAGTGCATCAAACAAATTCCTCTATCTTTTCTATTTCCAATGTGGTGTTTTCCGTCCAAATCTCCGCACTTGCACCTAAACGACCATGGCCGGTTCCCGATGAATTCGGTCGCAATCCTTAGACATCAAAATGGTTGGAAGCAATCTACTTCCACTTCCTGCATCCAAATACAATCTTCAAAGTGTATGCAAAAAATTCCTCTATCTTTTCTATTTCCAATGTGGTGTTTTCCGTCCAAATCTCCGCACTTGCTCGTAAACGACCATGGCCGCTTCCCGATGAATTCGGTCGGAATCCTGAGACATCAAAATGGTTGGAATCAATCTACTTCCTCTTCCAGCATAGAAATAGAATCTTCAAAGTGCTTCCTAAAAATTCCTCTATCTTCTCTATTTCCAATGTGGTGTTTTCCTTCCAAATCTCCACACTAGCACCAAAACGACCATGGTCGGGTCCCGATGAACTCGGTCGCAATCCTGAGACATCAAAATGGTTGGAATCAATCTACTTCTACTTCCAGCATAGAAATAGAATCTTCAAAATGCATCAAAAAAATTCCTCTATCTTTTCTATTTCCAATGTGGTGTTTTCCGTCCAAATCTCCGCACTTGCACGAAAACGACCATGGCCGGTTCCCGATTAATTCGGTCGCAATCCTGAGACATGAAAATGGTTGGAAGCAATCTACTTCTACTTCCTACATCCAAATAGAATCTTCAAAGTGGATCAAAAAAATTCCTCTATCTTTTCTATTTCCAATGTGGTGTTTTCCGTCCAAATCTCCGCACTAGCACCAAAACGACCATGGCCGCTTCCCGATGAATTCGGTCGCAATCCTGAGACGTGAAAATGGTTGGAATCAATCTACTTCCACTTCCAGCATAGAAATCGAATCTACAAAGTGTATCCGAAAAATTCCTCTATCTTTTCTATTTCCAATGTGGTGTTTTCCGTCCAAATCTCCGCACTTGCACCAAAACGACCATGGCCGTTTCCCGATGAATTCGGTCGCAATCCTGAGACATCAAAATGGTTGGAAGCAATCTACTTCCACTTCCTACATCCAAATAGAATCTTCAAAGTGGATCAAAAAAATTCCTCTATCTTTTGTATTTCCGATGTGGTGTTTTCCGTCCAAATCTCCGCACTTGCACCAAAACGACCATGGCCGTTTCCCGATGAATTCGGTCGCAATCCTGAGACATCAAAACGGTTGGAAGCAATCTACTTCCACTTTCTGCATCCAAATAGAATCTTCAAAGTGTTTCCTAAAAATTCCTCTATCTTCTCTATTTCCAATGTGGTGTTTTCCGTCCAAATCTCCACACTAGCACCAAAACGACCATGGTCGGTTCCCGATGAAATCGGTCGCAATGCTGAGACATCAAAATGGTTGGAATCAATCTACTTCGTCTTCCAGCATAGAAATTGAATCTTCAAAATGCATCACAGAAATTCCTCTATCTTTTCTATTTCCAATGTGGTGTTTTCCGTCCAAATCTCCGCACTTGCACGTAAACGACCATGGCCGCTTCCCGATGAATTCGGTCGCAACCCTGAGACCTGAAAATGGTTGGAATCAATCTACTTCCACTTCCAGCATAGAAATAGAATCTTCAAAGTGCATCCAAAAAATTCCTCTATCTTTTCTATTTCCAATGTGGTGTTTTCCGTCCTAATCTCCGCACTTGCACGTAAACGACCATGGCCGCTTCCCGATGAATTCGGTCGCAATCCTGAGACATGAAAATGGTTGGAATCAATCTACTTCCACTTCCAGCATAGAAATAGAATCTTCAAAGTGCATCAAACAAATTCCTCTATCTTTTCTATTTCCAATGTGGTGTTTTCCGTCCAAATCTCCGCACTTGCACCTAAACGACCATGGCCGGTTCCCGATGAATTCGGTCGCAATCCTTAGACATCAAAATGGTTGGAAGCAATCTACTTCCACTTCCTGCATCCAAATACAATCTTCAAAGTGTGTAAAAAATTCCTCTATCTTTTCTATTTCCAATGTGGTGTTTTCCGTCCAAATCTCCTTGCACGTAAACGACCATGGCCGCTTCCCGATGAATTCGGTCGGAATCCTGAGACATCAAAATGGTTGGAATCAATCTACTTCCTCTTCCAGCATAGAAATAGAATCTTCAAAGTGCATCCAAAAATTCCTCTATCTTTTCTATTTCCAATGTGGTGTTTTCCGTCCAAATCTCCGCACTAGCACCAAAACGACCATGGCCGGTTCCCGATGAATTCGGTCGCAATCCTGAGACATGAAAATGGTTGGAAGCAATCTACTTCTACTTCCTACATCCAAATAGAATCTTTAAAGTGGATCAAAAAAATTCCTCTATCTTTTCTATTTCCAATGTGGTGTTTTCCGTCCAAATCTCCGCACTAGCACCAAAACGACCATGGCCGCTTCCCGATGAATTCGGTCGCAATCCTGAGACGTGAAAATGGTTGGAATCAATCTACTTCCACTTCCAGCATAGAAATCGAATCTACAAAGTGTATCCGAAAAATTCCTCTATCTTTTCTATTTCCAATGTGGTGTTTTCCGTCCAAATCTCCGCACTTGCACCAAAACGACCATGGCCGTTTCCCGATGAATTCGGTCGCAATCCTGAGACATCAAAATGGTTGGAAGCAATCTACTTCCACTTCCTACATCCAAATAGAATCTTCAAAGTGGATCAAAAAAATTCCTCTATCTTTTGTATTTCCGATGTGGTGTTTTCCGTCCAAATCTCCGCACTTGCACCAAAACGACCATGGCCGTTTCCCGATGAATTCGGTCGCAATCCTGAGACATCAAAACGGTTGGAAGCAATCTACTTCCACTTTCTGCATCCAAATAGAATCTTCAAAGTGTTTCCTAAAAATTCCTCTATCTTCTCTATTTCCAATGTGGTGTTTTCCGTCCAAATCTCCGCACTTGCACCAAAACGACCATGGCCGCTTCCCGATGAATTCGGTCGCAATCCTGAGACATCAAAATGGTTGGAATCAATCTACTTCCTCTTCCAGCATAGAAATTGAATCTTCAAAATGCATCACAGAAATTCCTCTATCTTTTCTATTTCCAATGTGGTGTTTTCCGTCCAAATCTCCGCACTTGCACGTAAACGACCATGGCCGCTTCCCGATGAATTCGGTCGGAATCCTGAGACATCAAAATGGTTGGAATCAATCTACTTCCTCTTCCAGCATAGAAATAGAATCTTCAAAATGCATCACAGAAATTCCTCTATCTTTTCTATTTCCAATGTGGTGTTTTCCGTCCAAATCTCCGCACTTGCACCTAAACGACCATGGCCGCTTCCCGATGAATTCGGTCGGAATCCTGAGACATCAAAATGGTTGGAATCAATCTACTTCCTCTTCCAGCATAGAAATAGAATCTTCAAAATGCATCAAAAAAATTCCTCTATCTTTTCTATTTCCAATGTGGTGTTTTCCGTCCAAATCTCCGCACTTGCACCTAAACGACCATGGCCGGTTCCCGATGAATTCGGTCGTAATCCTTAGACATCAAAATGGTTGGAAGCAATCTACTTCCACTTCCTGCATCCAAATACAATCTTCAAAGTGTATGCAAAAAATTCCTCTATCTTTTCTATTTCCAATGTGGTGTTTTCCGTCCAAATCTCCGCACTTGCACGTAAACGACCATGGCCGCTTCCCGATGAATTCGGTCGCAATCCTGAGACATCAAAATGGTTGGAATCAATCTACTTCCTCTTCCAGCATAGAAATAGAATCTTCAAAATGCATCAAAAAATTCCTCTATCTTTTCTATTTCCAATGTGGTGTTTTCCGTCCAAATCTCCGCACTTGCACCTAAACGACCATGGCCGGTTCCCGATGAATTCGGTCGCAATCCTGAGACATCAAAATGGTTGGAAGCAATCTACTTCCACTTCCTACATCCAAATAGAATCTTCAAAGTGGATCAAAAAAATTCCTCTATCTTTTGTATTTCCGATGTGGTGTTTTCCGTCCAAATCTCCGCACTTGCACCAAAACGACCATGGCCGTTTCCCGATGAATTCGGTCGCAATCCTGAGACATCAAAACGGTTGGAAGCAATCTACTTCCACTTTCTGCATCCAAATAGAATCTTCAAAGTGTTTCCTAAAAATTCCTCTATCTTCTCTATTTCCAATGTGGTGTTTTCCGTCCAAATCTCCACACTAGCACCAAAACGACCATGGTCGGTTCCCGATGAAATCGGTCGCAATGCTGAGACATCAAAATGGTTGGAATCAATCTACTTCGTCTTCCAGCATAGAAATTGAATCTTCAAAATGCATCACAGAAATTCCTCTATCTTTTCTATTTCCAATGTGGTGTTTTCCGTCCAAATCTCCGCACTTGCACGTAAACGACCATGGCCGCTTCCCGATGAATTCGGTCGCAATCCTGAGACATCAAAATGGTTGGAATCAATCTACTTCCTCTTCCAGCATAGAAATAGAATCTTCAAAATGCATCAAAAAAATTCCTCTATCTTTTCTATTTCCAATGTGGTGTTTTCCGTCCAAATCTCCGCACTTGCACCTAAACGACCATGGCCGGTTCCCGATGAATTCGGTCGCAATCCTTAGACATCAAAATGGTTGGAAGCAATCTACTTCCACTTCCTGCATCCAAATACAATCTTCAAAGTGTATGCAAAAAATTCCTCTATCTTTTCTATTTCCAATGTGGTGTTTTCCGTCCAAATCTCCGCACTTGCTCGTAAACGACCATGGCCGCTTCCCGATGAATTCGGTCGGAATCCTGAGACATCAAAATGGTTGGAATCAATCTACTTCCTCTTCCAGCATAGAAATAGAATCTTCAAAGTGCTTCCTAAAAATTCCTCTATCTTCTCTATTTCCAATGTGGTGTTTTCCTTCCAAATCTCCACACTAGCACCAAAACGACCATGGTCGGGTCCCGATGAACTCGGTCGCAATCCTGAGACATCAAAATGGTTGGAATCAATCTACTTCGTCTTCCAGCATAGAAATTGAATCTTCAAAATGCATCACAGAAATTCCTCTATGTTTTCTATTTCCAGTGTGGTGTTTTCCGTCCAAATCTCCGCACTTGCACGAAAACGACCATGGCCGGTTCCCGATTAATTCGGTCGCAATCCTGAGACATGAAAATGGTTGGAAGCAATCTACTTCTACTTCCTACATCCAAATAGAATCTTCAAAGTGGATCAAAAAAATTCCTCTATCTTTTCTATTTCCAATGTGGTGTTTTCCGTCCAAATCTCCGCACTTGCACCAAAACGACCATGGCCGTTTCCCGATGAATTCGGTCGCAATCCTGAGACATCAAAATGGTTGGAAGCAATCTACTTCCACTTCCTACATCCAAATAGAATCTTCAAAGTGGATCAAAAAAATTCCTCTATCTTTTGTATTTCCGATGTGGTGTTTTCCGTCCAAATCTCCGCACTTGCACCAAAACGACCATGGCCGTTTCCCGATGAATTCGGTCGCAATCCTGAGACATCAAAACGGTTGGAAGCAATCTACTTCCACTTTCTGCATCCAAATAGAATCTTCAAAGTGTTTCCTAAAAATTCCTCTATCTTCTCTATTTCCAATGTGGTGTTTTCCGTCCAAATCTCCACACTAGCACCAAAACGACCATGGTCGGTTCCCGATGAAATCGGTCGCAATGCTGAGACATCAAAATGGTTGGAATCAATCTACTTCGTCTTCCAGCATAGAAATTGAATCTTCAAAATGCATCACAGAAATTCCTCTATCTTTTCTATTTCCAATGTGGTGTTTTCCGTCCAAATCTCCGCACTTGCACGTAAACGACCATGGCCGCTTCCCGATGAATTCGGTCGGAATCCTGAGACATCAAAATGGTTGGAATCAATCTACTTCCTCTTCCAGCATAGAAATTGAATCTTCAAAATGCATCACAGAAATTCCTCTATCTTTTCTATTTCCAATGTGGTGTTTTCCGTCCAAATCTCCGCACTTGCACGTAAACGACCATGGCCGCTTCCCGATGAATTCGGTCGCAATCCTGAGACATCAAAATGGTTGGAATCAATCTACTTCGTCTTCCAGCATAGAAATTGAATCTTCAAAATGCATCACAGAAATTCCTCTATGTTTTCTATTTCCAATGTGGTGTTTTCCGTCCAAATCTCCGCACTTGCACCTAAACGACCATGGCCGCTTCCCGATGAATTCGGTCGCAATCCTGAGACATCAAAATGGTTGGAATCAATCTACTTCCACTTCCAGCATAGAAATAGAATCTTCAAAATGCATCAAAAAAATTCCTCTATCTTTTCTATTTCCAATGTGGTGTTTTCCGTCCAAATCTCCGCACTTGCACCAAAACGACCATGGCCGTTTCCCGATGAATTCGGTCGCAATCCTGAGACATCAAAATGGTTGGAAGCAATCTACTTCGTCTTCCAGCATAGAAATTGAATCTTCAAAATGCATCACAGAAATTCCTCTATGTTTTCTATTTCCAATGTGGTGTTTTCCGTCCAAATCTCCGCACTTGCACCTAAACGACCATGGCCGGTTCCCGATGAATTCGGTCGCAATCCTTAGACATCAAAATGGTTGGAAGCAATCTACTTCCACTTCCTGCATCCAAATACAATCTTCAAAGTGTATGCAAAAAATTCCTCTATCTTTTCTATTTCCAATGTGGTGTTTTCCGTCCAAATCTCCGCACTTGCACCTAAACGACCATGGCCGGTTCCCGATGAATTCGGTCGTAATCCTTAGACATCAAAATGGTTGGAAGCAATCTACTTCCACTTCCTACATCCAAATAGAATCTTCAAAGGGGATCAAAAAAATTCCTCTATCTTTTCTATTTCCAATGTGGTGTTTTCCGTCCAAATCTCCGCACTTGCACCAAAACGACCATGGCCGTTTCCCGATGAATTCGGTCGCAATCCTGAGACATCAAAATGGTTGGAAGCAATCTACTTCGTCTTCCAGCATAGAAATAGAATCTTCAAAATGCATCACAGAAATTCCTCTATCTTTTCTATTTCCAATGTGGTGTTTTCCGTCCAAATCTCCGCACTTGCACCTAAACGACCATGGCCGCTTCCCGATGAATTCGGTCGCAATCCTGAGACATCAAAATGGTTGGAATCAATCTACTTCCTCTTCCAGCATAGAAATAGAATCTTCAAAATGCATCAAAAAAATTCCTCTATCTTTTCTATTTCCAATGTGGTGTTTTCCGTCCAAATCTCCGCACTTGCACCTAAACGACCATGGCCGGTTCCCGATGAATTCGGTCGCAATCCTGAGACATCAAAATGGTTGGAATCAATCTACTTCCTCTTCCAGCATAGAAATAGAATCTTCAAAATGCATCACAAAAATTCCTCTATCTTTTCTATTTCCAATGTGGTGTTTTCCGTCCAAATCTCCGCACTTGCACCTAAACGACCATGGCCGCTTCCCGATGAATTCGGTCGCAATCCTGAGACATCAAAATGGTTGGAATCAATCTACTTCCTCTTCCAGCATAGAAATAGAATCTTCAAAATGCATCAAAAAAATTCCTCTATCTTTTCTATTTCCAATGTGGTGTTTTCCGTCCAAATCTCCGCACTTGCACCTAAACGACCATGGCCGGTTCCCGATGAATTCGGTCGCAATCCTTAGACATCAAAATGGTTGGAAGCAATCTACTTCCACTTCCTGCATCCAAATAGAATCTTCAAAGTGTATGCAAAAAATTCCTCTATCTTTTCTATTTCCAATGTGGTGTTTTCCGTCCAAATCTCCGCACTTGCACGTAAACGACCATGGCCGCTTCCCGATGAATTCGGTCGGAATCCTGAGACATCAAAATGGTTGGAATCAATCTACTTCCACTTCCAGCATAGAAATAGAATCTTCAAAGTGCATCAAAAAAATTCCTCTATCTTTTCTATTTCCAATGTGGTGTTTTCCGTCCAAATCTCCGCACTTGCACCAAAACGACCATGGCCGTTTCCCGATGAATTCGGTCGCAATCCTGAGACATCAAAATGGTTGGAAGCAATCTACTTCGTCTTCCAGCATAGAAATAGAATCTTCAAAATGCATCACAGAAATTCCTCTATCTTTTCTATTTCCAATGTGGTGTTTTCCGTCCAAATCTCCGCACTTGCACCTAAACGACCATGGCCGCTTCCCGATGAATTCGGTCGCAATCCTGAGACATCAAAATGGTTGGAAGCAATCTACTTCCACTTCCTGCATCCAAATACAATCTTCAAAGTGTATGCAAAAAATTCCTCTATCTTTTCTATTTCCAATGTGGTGTTTTCCGTCCAAATCTCCGCACTTGCACCTAAACGACCATGGCCGGTTCCCGATGAATTCGGTCGTAATCCTTAGACATCAAAATGGTTGGAAGCAATCTACTTCCACTTCCTACATCCAAATAGAATCTTCAAAGGGGATCAAAAAAATTCCTTTATCTTTTCTATTTCCAATGTGGTGTTTTCCGTACAAATCTCCGCACTTGCACCAAAACGACCATGGCCGTTTCCCCATGAATTCGGTCGCAATCCTGAGACATCAAAATGGTTGGAAGCAATCTACTTCGTCTTCCAGGATAGAAATTGAATCTTCAAAATGCATCACAGAAATTCCTCTATGTTTTCTATTTCCAATGCGGTATTTTCCTTCCAAATCTCCGCACTTGCACCTAAACGACCATGGCCGCTTCCCGATGAATTCGGTCGCAATCCTGAGACATCAAAATGGTTGGAATCAATCTACTTCGTCTTCCAGCATAGAAATAGAATCTTCAAAATGCATCACAGAAATTCCTCTATCTTTTCTATTTCCAATGCGGTATTTTCCTTCCAAATCTCCGCACTTGCACCTAAACGACCATGGCCGCTTCCCGATGAATTCGGTCGCAATCCTGAGACATCAAAATGGTTGGAATCAATCTACTTCCTCTTCCAGCATAGAAATAGAATCTTCAAAATGCATCAAAAAAATTCCTCTATCTTTTCTATTTCCAATGTGGTGTTTTCCGTCCAAATCTCCGCACTTGCACCTAAACGACCATGGCCGGTTCCCGATGAATTCGGTCGCAATCCTGAGACATCAAAATGGTTGGAAGCAATCTACTTCCACTTCCTACATCCAAATAGAATCTTCAAAGTGGATCAAAAAAATTCCTCTATCTTTTCTATTTCCAATGTGGTGTTTTCCGTACAAATCTCCGCACTTGCACCAAAACGACCATGGCCGTTTCCCGATGAATTCGGTCGCAATCCTGAGACATCAAAATGGTTGGAAGCAATCTACTTCGTCTTCCAGCATAGAAATTGAATCTTCAAAATGCATCACAGAAATTCCTCTATCTTTTCTATTTCCAATGTGGTGTTTTCCGTCCAAATCTCCGCACTTGCACCTAAACGACCATGGCCGGTTCCCGATGAATTCGGTCGCAATCCTGAGACATCAAAATGGTTGGAAGCAATCTACTTCCACTTCCTGCATCAAAATAGAATCTTCAAAGTGCATCAAAAATTCCTCTATCTTTTCTATTTCCAATGTGGTGTTTTCCGTCCAAATCTCCGCACTTGCACCAAAACGACCATGGCCGTTCCCCGATGAATTCGGTCGCAATCCTGAGACATCAAAATGGTTGGAAGCAATCTACTTCCAGCTTCCAATAGAATTGAATCTTCAAAATGCATCACAGAAATTCCTCTATTTTTTCTATTTCCAATGTGGTGTTTTCCTTCCAAATCTCCGCACTTGCACCTAAACGACCATGGCCGCTTCCCGATGAATTCGGTCGCAATCCTGAGACATCAAAATGGTTGGAATCAATCTACTTCCTCTTCCAGCATAGAAATAGAATCTTCAAAATGCATCAAAAAAATTCCTCTATCTTTTCTATTTCCAATGTGGTGTTTTCCGTCCAAATCTCCGCACTTGCACCTAAACGACCATGGCCGGTTCCCGATGAATTCGGTCGCAATCCTGAGACATCAAAATGGTTGGAATCAATCTACTTCCTCTTCCAGCATAGAAATAGAATCTTCAAAATGCATCAAAAAAATTCCTCTATCTTTTCTATTTCCAATGTGGTGTTTTCCGTCCAAATCTCCGCACTTGCACGTAAACGACCATGGCCGCTTCCCGATGAATTCGGTCGCAATCCTGAGACATCAAAATGGTTGGAAGCAATCTACTTCCACTTCCTACATCCAAATAGAATCTTCAAAGTGGATCAAAAAAATTCCTCTATCTTTTCTATTTCCAATGTGGTGTTTTCCGTACAAATCTCCGCACTTGCACCAAAACGACCATGGCCGTTTCCCGATGAATTCGGTCGCAATCCTGAGACATCAAAATGGTTGGAAGCAATCTACTTCGTCTTCCAGCATAGAAATAGAATCTTCAATGCATCACGAAATTCCTCTATCTTTTCTATTTCCAATGTGGTGTTTTCCGTCCAAATCTCCGCACTTGCACCTAAACGACCATGGCCGCTTCCCGATGAATTCGGTCGCAATCCTGAGACATCAAAATGGTTGGAATCAATCTACTTCCTCTTCCAGCATAGAAATAGAATCTTCAAAATGCATCACAAAAATTCCTCTATCTTTTCTATTTCCAATGTGGTGTTTTCCGTCCAAATCTCCGCACTTGCACCTAAACGACCATGGCCGCTTCCCGATGAATTCGGTCGCAATCCTGAGACATCAAAATGGTTGGAATCAATCTACTTCCTCTTCCAGCATAGAAATAGAATCTTCAAAATACAGCAAAAAAATTCCTCTATCTTTTCTATTTCCAATGTGGTGTTTTCCGTCCAAATCTCCGCACTTGCACGTAAACGACCATGGCCGCTTCCCGATGAATTCGGTCGCAATCCTGAGACATCAAAATGGTTGGAATCAATCTACTTCCACTTCCAGCATAGAAATAGAATCTTCAAAGTGCATCAAAAAATTCCTCTATCTTTTCTATTTCCAATGTGGTGTTTTCCGTCCAAATCTCCGCACTTGCACGTAAACGACCATGGCCGCTTCCCGATGAATTCGGTCGCAATCCTGAGACCTGAAAATGGTTGGAATCAATCTACTTCCACTTCCAGCATAGAAATAGAATCTTCAAAGTGCATCAAACAAATTCCTCTATCTTTTCTATTTCCAATGTGGTGTTTTCCGTCCAAATCTCCGCACTTGCACCTAAACGACCATGGCCGGTTCCCGATGAATTCGGTCGCAATCCTTAGACATCAAAATGGTTGGAAGCAATCTACTTCCACTTCCTGCATCCAAATACAATCTTCAAAGTGTATGCAAAAAATTCCTCTATCTTTTCTATTTCCAATGTGGTGTTTTCCGTCCAAATCTCCGCACTTGCTCGTAAACGACCATGGCCGCTTCCCGATGAATTCGGTCGGAATCCTGAGACATCAAAATGGTTGGAATCAATCTACTTCCTCTTCCAGCATAGAAATAGAATCTTCAAAGTGCTTCCTAAAAATTCCTCTATCTTCTCTATTTCCAATGTGGTGTTTTCCTTCCAAATCTCCACACTAGCACCAAAACGACCATGGTCGGGTCCCGATGAACTCGGTCGCAATCCTGAGACATCAAAATGGTTGGAATCAATCTACTTCGTCTTCCAGCATAGAAATTGAATCTTCAAAATGCATCACAGAAATTCCTCTATGTTTTCTATTTCCAGTGTGGTGTTTTCCGTCCAAATCTCCGCACTTGCACGAAAACGACCATGGCCGGTTCCCGATGAATTCGGTCGCAATCCTGAGACATCAAAATGGTTGGAAGCAATCTACTTCCACTTCCTACATCCAAATAGAATCTTCAAAGTGGATCAAAAAAATTCCTCTATCTTTTCTATTTCCAATGTGGTGTTTTCCGTCCAAATCTCCGCACTTGCACCAAAACGACCATGGCCGTTCCCGATGAATTCGGTCGCAATCCTGAGACATCAAAATGGTTGGAATCAATCTACTTCTTCCTACATCCAAATAGAATCTTCAAAGTGCATCAAAAAAATTCCTCTATCTTTTCTATTTCCAATGTGGTGTTTTCCGTCCAAATCTCCGCACTTGCACCAAAACGACCATGGCCGTTTCCCGATGAATTCGGTCGCAATCCTGAGACATCAAAATGGTTGGAAGCAATCTACTTCCACTTCCTACATCCAAATAGAATCTTCAAAGTGGATCAAAAAAATTCCTCTATCTTTTCTATTTCCAATGTGGTGTTTTCCGTCCAAATCTCCGCACTTGCACCAAAACGACCATGGCCGTTTCCCGATGAATTCGGTCGCAATCCTGAGACATCAAAACGGTTGGAAGCAATCTACTTCCACTTCCTGCATCCAAATAGAATCTTCAAAGTGTTTCCTAAAAATTCCTCTATCTTCTCTATTTCCAATGTGGTGTTTTCCGTCCAAATCTCCGCACTTGCACCAAAACGACCATGGCCGGTTCCCGATGAATTCGGTCGCAATCCTGAGACATCAAAATGGTTGGAATCAATCTACTTCGTCTTCCAGCATAGAAATTGAATCTTCAAAATGCATCACAGAAATTCCTCTATCTTTTCTATTTCCAATGTGGTGTTTTCCGTCCAAATCTCCGCACTTGCACGTAAACGACCATGGCCGCTTCCCGATGAATTCGGTCGGAATCCTGAGACATCAAAATGGTTGGAATCAATCTACTTCCTCTTCCAGCATAGAAATAGAATCTTCAAAATGCATCAAAGAAATTCCTCTATCTTTTCTATTTCCAATGTGGTGTTTTCCGTCCAAATCTCCGCACTTGCACCTAAACGACCATGGCCGCTTCCCGATGAATTCGGTCGCAATCCTGAGACATCAAAATGGTTGGAATCAATCTACTTCCTCTTCCAGCATAGAAATAGAATCTTCAAAATGCATCAAAATTCCTCTATCTTTTCTATTTCCAATGTGGTGTTTTCCGTCCAAATCTCCGCACTTGCACCAACGACCATGGCCGCTTCCCGATGAATTCGGTCGCAATCCTGAGACATCAAAATGGTTGGAATCAATCTACTTCCACTTCCAGCATAGAAATAGAATCTTCAAAATGCATCAAAAAAATTCCTCTATCTTTTCTATTTCCAATGTGGTGTTTTCCGTCCAAATCTCCGCACTTGCACCAAAACGACCATGGCCGCTTCCCGATGAATTCGGTCGCAATCCTGAGACATCAAAATGGTTGGAAGCAATCTACTTCCTCTTCCAGCATAGAAATAGAATCTTCAAAATGCATCACAGAAATTCCTCTATCTTTTCTATTTCCAATGTGGTGTTTTCCGTCCAAATCTCCGCACTTGCACCAAAACGACCATGGCCGGTTCCCGATGAATTCGGTCGCAATCCTTAGACATCAAAATGGTTGGAAGCAATCTACTTCCACTTCCTGCATCCAAATACAATCTTCAAAGTGTATGCAAAAAATTCCTCTATCTTTTCTATTTCCAATGTGGTGTTTTCCGTCCAAATCTCCGCACTTGCACCTAAACGACCATGGCCGCTTCCCGATGAATTCGGTCGCAATCCTGAGACATCAAAATGGTTGGAATCAATCTACTTCCACTTCCTGCATAGAAATAGAATCTTCAAAGTGCATCAAAAAAATTCCTCTATCTTTTCTATTTCCAATGTGGTGTTTTCCGTCCAAATCTCCGCACTTGCACCTAAACGACCATGGCCGGTTCCCGATGAATTCGGTCGCAATCCTGAGACATCAAAATGGTTGGAAGCAATCTACTTCCACTTCTGCATCCATAGAATCTTCAAGTGTATGCAAAAAATTCCTCTATCTTTTCTATTTCCAATGTGGTGTTTTCCGTCCAAATCTCCGCACTTGCACGTAAACGACCATGGCCGCTTCCCGATGAATTCGGTCGGAATCCTGAGACATCAAAATGGTTGGAATCAATCTACTTCCTCTTCCAGCATAGAAATAGAATCTTCAAAATGCATCAATTCCTCTATCTTTTCTATTTCCAATGTGGTGTTTTCCGTCCAAATCTCCGCACTTGCACCTAAACGACCATGGCCGGTTCCCGATGAATTCGGTCGTAATCCTTAGACATCAAAATGGTTGGAAGCAATCTACTTCCACTTCCTACATCCAAATAGAATCTTCAAAGGGGATCAAAAAAATTCCTTTATCTTTTCTATTTCCAATGTGGTGTTTTCCGTACAAATCTCCGCACTTGCACCAAAACGACCATGGCCGTTTCCCGATGAATTCGGTCGCAATCCTGAGACATCAAAATGGTTGGAAGCAATCTACTTCGTCTTCCAGCATAGAAATTGAATCTTCAAAATGCATCACAGAAATTCCTCTATCTTTTCTATTTCCAATGTGGTATTTTCCGTCCAAATCTCCGCACTTTAAACGACCATGGCCGCTTCCCGATGAATTCGGTCGCAATCCTGAGACATCAAAATGGTTGGAAGCAATCTACTTTCTTCCAGCATAGAAATTGAATCTTCAAAATGCATCACAGAAATTCCTCTATGTTTTCTATTTCCAATGCGGTATTTTCCTTCCAAATCTCCGCACTTGCACCTAAACGACCATGGCCGCTTCCCGATGAATTCGGTCGCAATCCTGAGACATCAAAATGGTTGGAATCAATCTACTTCGTCTTCCAGCATAGAAATAGAATCTTCAAAATGCATCACAGAAATTCCTCTATCTTTTCTATTTCCAATGCGGTATTTTCCTTCCAAATCTCCGCACTTGCACCTAAACGACCATGGCCGCTTCCCGATGAATTCGGTCGCAATCCTGAGACATCAAAATGGTTGGAATCAATCTACTTCCACTTCCAGCATAGAAATAGAATCTTCAAAGTGCATCAAACAAATTCCTTTATCTTTTCTATTTCCAATGTGGTGTTTTCCGTCCAAATCTCCGCACTTGCACCTAAACGACCATGGCCGGTTCCCGATGAATTCGGTCGCAATCCTTAGACATCAAAATGGTTGGAAGCAATCTACTTCCACTTCCTGCATCCAAATGCAATCTTCAAAGTGCATGCAAAAAATTCCTCTATCTTTTCTATTTCCAATGTGGTGTTTTCCGTCCAAATCTCCGCACTTGCACGTAAACGACCATGGCCGCTTCCCGATGAATTCGGTCGCAATCCTGAGACATCAAAATGGTTGGAATCAATCTACTTCCTCTTCCAGCATAGAAATAGAATCTTCAAAATGCATCAAAAAAATTCCTCTATCTTTTCTATTTCCAATGTGGTGTTTTCCGTCCAAATCTCCGCACTTGCACCTAAACGACCATGGCCGGTTCCCGATGAATTCGGTCGCAATCCTTAGACATCAAAATGGTTGGAAGCAATCTACTTCCACTTCCTGCATCCAAATACAATCTTCAAAGTGTATGCAAAAAATTCCTCTATCTTTTCTATTTCCAATGTGGTGTTTTCCGTACAAATCTCCGCACTTGCTCGTAAACGACCATGGCCGCTTCCCGATGAATTCGGTCGGAATCCTTAGACATCAAAATGGTTGGAAGCAATCTACTTCCACTTCCTACATCCAAATAGAATCTTTAAAGTGCATCAAAAAAATTCCTCTATCTTTTCTATTTCCAATGTGGTGTTTTCCGTCCAAATCTCCGCACTTGCACCAAAACGACCATGGCCGTTTCCCGATGAATTCGGTCGCAATCCTGAGACATCAAAATGGTTGGAAGCAATCTACTTCGTCTTCCAGCATAGAAATTGAATCTTCAAAATGCATCACAGAAATTCCTCTATGTTTTCTATTTCCAATGTGGTGTTTTCCGTCCAAATCTCCGCACTTGCACAAACGACCATGGCCGGTTCCCGATGAATTCGGTCGCAATCCTGAGACATCAAAATGGTTGGAAGCAATCTACTTCCACTTCCTGCATCCAAATAGAATCTTCAAAGTTATTCAAAAATTCCTCTATCTTTTCTATTTCCAATGTGGTGTTTTCCGTCCAAATCTCCGCACTTGCACGTAAACGACCATGGCCGCTTCCCGATGAATTCGGTCGCAATCCTGAGACATCAAAATGGTTGGAATCAATCTACTTCCTCTTCCAGCATAGAAATAGAATCTTCAAAGTGCATCACAAAAATTCCTCTATCTTTTCTATTTCCAATGTGGTGTTTTCCGTCCAAATCTCCGCACTTGCACCAAAACGACCATGGCCGGTTCCCGATGAATTCGGTCGCAATCCTGAGACATCAAAATGGTTGGAATCAATCTACTTCGTCTTCCAGCATAGAAATTGAATCTTCAAAATGCATCACAGAAATTCCTCTATGTTTTCTATTTCCAATGTGGTGTTTTCCGTCCAAATCTCCGCACTTGCACGTAAACGACCATGGCCGCTTCCCGATGAATTCGGTCGCAATCCTTAGACATCAAAATGGTTGGAAGCAATCTACTTCCACTTCCTGCATCCAAATACAATCTTCAAAGTGTATGCAAAAAATTCCTCTATCTTTTCTATTTCCAATGTGGTGTTTTCCGTCCAAATCTCCGCACTTGCACGTAAACGACCATGGCCGCTTCCCGATGAATTCGGTCGCAATCCTGAGACATCAAAATGGTTGGAATCAATCTACTTCCACTTCCTGCATCCAAATACAATCTTCAAAGTGTATGCAAAAAATTCCTTTATCTTTTCTATTTCCAATGTGGTGTTTTCCGTCCAAATCTCCGCACTTGCACCTAAACGACCATGGCCGGTTCCCGATGAATTCGGTCGCAATCCTTAGACATCAAAATGGTTGGAAGCAATCTACTTCCACTTCCTGCATCCAAATACAATCTTCAAAGTGTATGCAAGAAATTCCTCTATCTTTTCTATTTCCAATGTGGTGTTTTCCGTCCAAATCTCCGCACTTGCTCGTAAACGACCATGGCCGCTTCCCGATGAATTCGGTCGGAATCCTGAGACATCAAAATGGTTGGAATCAATCTACTTCCTCTTCCAGCATAGAAATAAATCTTCAAAGTGCTTCCTCTATCTTCTCTATTTCCAATGTGGTGTTTTCCTTCCAAATCTCCGCACTTGCACCAACACGACCATGGCCGGTTCCCGATGAACTCGGTCGCAATCCTGAGACATCAAAATGGTTGGAATCAATCTACTTCGTCTTCCAGCATAGAAATTGAATCTTCAAAATGCATCACAGAAATTCCTCTATGTTTTCTATTTCCAATGTGGTGTTTTCCGTCCAAATCTCCGCACTTGCACGAAAACGACCATGGCCGGTTCCCGATGAATTCGGTCGCAATCCTGAGACATGAAAATGGTTGGAAGCAATCTACTTCTACTTCCTACATCCAAATAGAATCTTCAAAGTGAATCAAAAAAATTCCTCTATCTTTTCTATTTCCAATGTGGTGTTTTCCGTCCAAATCTCCGCACTAGCACCAAAACGACCATGGCCGCTTCCCGATGAATTCGGTCGCAATCCTGAGACGTGAAAATGGTTGGAATCAATCTACTTCCACTTCCAGCATAGAAATCGAATCTACAAAGTGTATCAGAAAAATTCCTCTATCTTTTCTATTTCCAATGTGGTGTTTTCCGTCCAAATCTCCGCACTTGCACCAAAACGACCATGGCCGGTTCCCGATGAATTCGGTCGCAATCCTGAGACATCAAAATGGTTGGAAGCAATCTACTTCCACTTCCTACATCCAAATAGAATCTTCAAAGTGCATCAAAAAAATTCCTCTATCTTTTCTATTTCCAATGTGGTGTTTTCCGTCCAAATCTCCGCACTTGCACCTAAACGACCATGGCCGCTTCCCGATGAATTCGGTCGCAATCCTGAGACATCAAAATGGTTGGAATCAATCTACTTCCACTTCCACATCAAAAGAATCTGAGGATCAAAAAATTCCTCTATCTTTTCTATTTCCAATGTGGTGTTTTCCGTCCAAATCTCCGCACTTGCACCAAAACGACCATGCCGTTTCCCGATGAATTCGGTCGCAATCCTGAGACATCAAAATGGTTGGAATCAATCTACTTCCACTTCCAGCATAGAAATTGAATCTACAGTGTAATCGAAAATTCCTCTATCTTTTCTATTTCCAATGTGGTGTTTTCCGTCCAAATCTCCGCACTTGCAAAACGACCATGGCCGGTTCCCGATGAATTCGGTCGCAATCCTGAGACATCAAAATGGTTGGAAGCAATCTACTTCCCTTCCCATCCAAATAGAATCTTCAAAGTGTATGCAAAATTCCTCTATCTTTTCTATTTCCAATGTGGTGTTTTCCGTCCAAATCTCCGCACTTGCACGTAAGCCATGGCGCGATGAATTCGGTCGGAATCCTGAGACATCAAAATGGTTGGAATCAATCTACTTCCTCTTCCAGCATAGAAATAGAATCTTCAAAGTGCATCAAAAAAATTCCTCTATCTTTTCTATTTCCAATGTGGTGTTTTCCGTCCAAATCTCCGCACTTGCACCTAAACGACCATGGCCGGTTCCCGATGAATTCGGTCGTAATCCTTAGACATCAAAATGGTTGGAAGCAATCTACTTCCACTTCCTGCATCCAAATAGAATCTTCAAAGTGGATCAAAAAAATTCCTGCTCTATCTTTTTCATGTGGTGTTTTCCGTCCAAATCTCCGCACTTGCACCAAAACGAGCTAACCGTTTCCCCATGAATTCGGTCGCAATCCTGAGACATCAAAATGGTTGGAAGCAATCTACTTCGTCTTCCAGGATGAATTAATCTTCAAAATGCATAAATTCCTCTATCTTTTCTATTTCCAATGCGGTATTTTCCTTCCAAATCTCCGCACTTGCACGTAAACGACCATGGCCGCTTCCCGATGAATTCGGTCGCAATCCTGAGACATCAAAATGGTTGGAATCAATCTACTTCCTCTTCCAGCATAGAAATAGAATCTTCAAAATGCATCACAAAAATTCCTCTATCTTTTCTATTTCCAATGTGGTGTTTTCCGTCCAAATCTCCGCACTTGCACCTAAACGACCATGGCCGCTTCCCGATGAATTCGGTCGCAATCCTGAGACATCAAAATGGTTGGAATCAATCTACTTCCACTTCCAGCATAGAAATAGAATCTTCAAAGTGCATCAAAGAAATTCCTCTATCTTTTCTATTTCCAATGTGGTGTTTTCCGTCCAAATCTCCGCACTTGCACGTAAACGACCATGGCCGCTTCCCGATGAATTCGGTCG